>JAWPHD010006170.1:0-149434 GCA_037043455.1 Cyrtodaria siliqua | reverse complement strand
ATGGGACTGTGCACAAAGTCGGATGACACTGGCAGGGTCAGGGTGTCAAATAAACATTAATTACAAAACAGGGTAAGAACAGCTGGTTTTATTTTGTCAATAGTTATAAGTGCAACTTGATCAATGCAGTTAAAGTGGTGTACTCTCCGTTCTCAATCAGTGTGTGGGTGAGGTAATTATAATAATTCAGTTAAACATATAGCAAACGATAATTATACGAGTATTTTCAGGGTCCACTGTGGCTTTCCATATATGCACCTTGTTCGAAGTATTAGTTAGAGGCTATGAAGTGAAATTTTAACAATTAAGAAACCCTAAGGGAAGGAGCGCAGCGACTGACCGGGGTTTCTTAATTGTTAAAATTTCACTTCTTAGCCTCTAACTGACTTAGTGTTTGCCCTACTTTTTCCCGGCGCTTCTACGAATCCACGCGCGCTTCTACTAAATCCGCCTCCTTGTGTCCAAACAAGCGCGTGCCATTTAGTAAGCGATTACTTAATGATTAAATGGTTAAAACTGGTGATCGTTAGAAATTTACATGAATAAGTTCGCCATTTTTTTAAAATTCCTCACCGTCTGATTGGACGAAAAAGTAGGGCAAACACTCAGGCTAGATAAAGATATAATATGTTTACTTTATATTCCGACTTGTTGGATGTTCGACGGATTGAAACTACTTCGCCCGTGACTCGTTCATATTCAATTTAATGTATAGGGGCTGAAGCTTTAAGAACATTTCCTTCTGTTTCTTTGCTACGATATTTATATTATTTTAAAAGTAATTCATGATATGAACTAAATGACAATAATTGAGTATTAGATTACGTTTTGATTTGGAGAGATGAAACTTTTTTTTTTATTCGTAGATCTAAATCAAATGTCTTGGTTTCTTTTACAATTGTTTTCATGTTGACTTTTTTTTATTTAAAGTATCAATGATTAATGTTAGCCTATACAACGTTCTCGACTGAAAAACATACGTGCAAGCACACATGCTATGTTTCGTAAATTTACCTTCACTGTAAGCCATGTTAATACCTAGTGTTCAGGTGGATCACTTTAAAGAACATCCGGATTTGTTGCGATCTTTTGTAACATGTCACATTCCCCTCCCGGGGACTTGAATACAAATTAAACTATCAAACTTATCACCAATACTTAACAAATAGTTTAACTATTTGACCTAGTTTAACTATTTGACCCAATGTCTTTACATTTATTATATAAAAGTAGTCTTACAAAACACCAATGATTAAAGCTAGACTCTATAACGGGTTGCAAGCATACTGGTATTCTACTTCCCTTTTTTTTAAAAAGCTATTGTTTGGAAAACAAAGGCCATGAGAAATGGCTGCACACGGCAGTGTTAAATTAAGTAGTTATACAACTTTAAAATTAACGCCTCGATTTATAAATGCCGTATCATGTTGACTTTTATTCTGCTTGCATATATTTAAATAAAGGTAATACAAGTTGGATTTTTCAAAATGTCTACGGTATTCCACAGAAATATGAAATATTGTTATTAGATCTGTGGGTATTCTACCACAGGGTTTATAATTATATTGTTGGTGTGATGTAATCAACAATTGCACAAACAATTGGCTTTAAACTATTCAATTAATTATTGAAAATGACTTGCAAATATGCAAGTTATATAGACGAACTAACGGGATGCCGTGTACTTTTAAAAACGTATG
This sequence comes from Cyrtodaria siliqua, assembly GCA_037043455.1. Classification (NCBI taxonomy): domain Eukaryota; kingdom Metazoa; phylum Mollusca; class Bivalvia; order Adapedonta; family Hiatellidae; genus Cyrtodaria; species Cyrtodaria siliqua. The sequence goes on along the minus strand of JAWPHD010006170.1, from coordinate 147,734 downwards.
GATTGCCATGTGTTCCTTTAAGTCAATATCACACACAAAACATACTAGGATATCTGTTAGTTTTTATTGTTTTTTTGTTGGTGGTGTTCTTTGTTTGTTTGTTTGTTGTTTGTTTTTTATTATTGTTTTTATGTCGTTGTTTTTTGTTTTATTTGTTTCGCTTTTTGTCAGATTTTCATCTACAGGCGTGAATTGTGAAAGAGAACGTTTCATATACTACCTCGTCCCGCTCACCCTCAAATACCCACCCAACCGCCAGCACCACACTATTATAGGATCAAGTTAAATATAACTTCCGGGATTAAAACTATATGATCACGTATATAAACACTGATATGCTTTATTACAAACAAGATCTGTGAATAGGCCACGGGCCAAAGTCTTTTTCAAAAATACGTTATTGCACTTTATCGATCTATCTATCTGGTTCCATTGATCGTGGTATATCTATAGCTTATTATATGTTAAAATATTTGTATTGCGAACAGCCAACTGCGAACAGTCAATTATAGATTTGTATTGCGAACAGCCAATTATAGATTTGTATTGCGAACAGCCAATTATAGATTTGTATTGCGACATATGCACGAGTTCTTCAACGTATTAATGACTATTGTTCGGCCACCTTTATAAAAAAAATATCTAAAAGTGAAATATTCAACCAAATGCACACTTTAGGCATAAGCAATGTCAACCATACATGCCAGTTATTCAACATTATTGATCAGAAAGAATAACTATATGTAGGCCGTGTGCTGCTCAACTTTTCGGTACCAACTCAGCTGGCAAATCCTAGTTGCTATAACCTTTTAGATCTATCTTAATAAATAAGAAATAGCCAGGATAGTTTTTCTGAAACGGTAGCTTAACACATTATTTTTGGGCAAAAACATCCAAATTTGAACAAAAATCGCTAAAAACTGGAATATTTTTAAATATTATTATCATTGCAATATTAGGGAGCTGAAGCTTCTGAAAGTTGCCTGTTATATTCATGTAAATAAAAATAATATTTGAAATGACCAAAATGTAGACAGCTTGCCATTTTTGGGGGAAATCAGCAAAAAAAGCGTACAAATTGCTAATTTTTGGAATAACTTTTAAAAAAATATTGACACTTTCAATTAAACAAAATAGTAGGTTTTAAAGTGTTTTCATTTATCTAAAGATGTCCTGAGATATAGGTAAAATTCTAAAGGATCAGAGATTCGGAAAAACTGGGAAATTTTGGGCCAAAAGTTGCAAATTTTAACCAAAATCACTAAAAACGGGATTACTTCTAAAAATATAATTCTCATTAAAATATAAGGAGATTGAAAGTCCTTAAAGTTATCTGTTATATACAAGTTCATGAAAACAAATATTTGGAATGAATAAAATATATAAATCTTGAAATTTTGGGGGGAAATCAACACAAAATGAATTAAAGTCGCTGATATTTGGAATAGTTATGACATTTTAAATTATGATTAAAATATAATAAAACAGAAGTCCTTATAGTATTTCTTTAAATGTTAAGGTGTCATGATCTACAGAAGAGACAGTCCTAAAGGATCAGAGATTTGAAAATGCCATTACTTTTAGCCCAGAATATCGAAATTTAAACCAAAACCGCAGAAAACTGGACTATTTAAAATACAATTTTATTGCTATATAAGGGAGTTTAATGTTCTTAAAGTAAACATTCTATTATATTAAGGTGCATGGGGAAAATGTTTGGAATAAACAAAGTTGATACATCTTGACATTTTTGGAGAAAATCTATAAAAATAAATCATAAAATAATTTTTTTTGGGATATTTATTTATAACAAAACAAATTATTTTTCAAAAATGTAAATAAAGATGTATTAAGGTACAGACAAAATGTTCCTAAGTAACTTGAAAGCAGGCTGCATATAAAATTTACGAAAATTTGAATATTTATTAAAAAATGATTTCTTTTGAAATGAAAGGGAGCTGAAGGTCATTACCATTTTCTTATTATGTAGATAAAGAGGCACCCATTACATTTTGACTTAAATATACCAGTTTTGAATTATATCTTTCCTCTTGTTTCGATTTCGCAGTGAAAGATATGATCGGCAGACAGGTATCTAGAAGATACTTGACTCAAATAAGTCAATAATACGTTACCAATTAGAATCATCGAAGAATGGTATTTTTGTTTGATTGAATAACATTTATTTTTATTATTTACCTTATCATATGAGTGATGTATTTTAGATATAAAGAAAGATACAAATATCGGACAGGTAAAGTAGCATTCAAGGACGACAGTCAACCGCAAAAGACAAAAACAAACACGCAAACAGACAAACGAGAAGGCAAAAGTAATAAAAAATGCAAACGACATCACAAACACAAAAAGGTTGAAGTACACATATTCACACTGTCCACTATGATCGAGAAACGAAAAAATGTTTAATGAGTATGTATTTTATTGATTTCCTCAAGGGTCTTCTTAGACTCATTGCAATTTTGTTAAATATATGGAGGGTGGCCGCGAACCTCCATAGACCTATGACGAGGCAAATAAAGTTTCTTCTTCTTCTTCTATGTTCGTGTATATGGAAAACAATGGACGAACACACAAAAAATAAATTTAAAAAAATAGCTTACAAAAAAGAATTGCATGAACTCAAACTCACAAATTGCATACGTAAATGCCATTGTAGTATTTCTTTTATTAAACTAGTGCAAACAAAAAATATGCCAATTAACAGAACCGAGAGAAGTGATATTTCAGTTTTGGGGTGAGTAAAATGCAATTAAGGTAAACGTAGTTTTAAAGAAAACTCAGCCTGGAAAATAATATACGTCTCAAAGCTACAGAAAGAGACAATCATGATATTAACATCTTTAACAGAATACTACGTTTTCTTCTGCCGAATGTTGACGCATGTTAACATTCTGAATCTGGTATGCATGCTACAACTAACTCCCCTGCATTCACACCATGTTGCAATACATGGAAGTCTATGCTTTCTGCAAGTACAGTGTAAAGTAAGTTTCGCAAGATACTTTGACAACATTCCGAAATTATAAAGGAACAGATGGGCATCTGTTATAACAGGCCTTATAACAAAGTTAAAGGTGTATCATCCCTATTCTAAAAAAAGAGTATGATAATGGACCTTTGGAAACGGCCGAGCACGACACATACGAAATATTGCAGTCTCGGTTTGATTGAAACTGTTCATGAGTGGTAGTGAAATATGCTAGCTACCGCTCACGCCCTCTAGCCCAGGGTTGAGCAGAACTCAATATTCATAAAATCAACAGCACAAAATTTTAACCATGCCAAAGATGGCATGCATATGGCGGTGGACAAAGCTATGTAAGACTTTCCGAGGTCCTTGTTTGCACGTGATGATATGCACGCAAATGTTGTACTGCTGCTGTTGCATATGTATGCGGAATACTGCTCATCAAGAGCTGACCAGTTGAATTCACAACGCTATAGGATTGACATACAACAAGCTGTTGTAATGAGACACTGGATTATTATTAACTGATATCCACTTGATAATTATTCCAGGATTTCATTACAACAGCTTGTTGTATGCCCATTCTACTGAGTGGTGGATTGGATTGGAAAATCTCACCATCAGATTTTACTATAGACCGTGTGTCCATTTAGACAACCTGCTGTTTAAAATATTATTTAACTACCGTCTTTCAAAACATGTCTGTCAGGATGCTCTGTCCTATTGACGTAGCGGTATCTAGATTATACTTTTATTTCAGCAGTCATATACTCAAACTACTTTGTAAATCAGTTGTTTTCATTTAAGAACGATTTTCTACTCTCAAGAACTGAAGCAAAGACTGCTGTGCTAGTCTTTCAAACCTCCTTGCAACATTGCCTTTGTATCTACCCTGTGTTAACTTGCATCACGTGTAACACTCGTTAGCTGCTGAATATTTAAGGACTATTTATCTGCCATCTTTATATAAACACAAACTCCAAAATGGATGGGGTATGGTCAAGTGAAATTTTCAACCAAATGCATACTTTAGGCATGAGCAATGTCAACCATAATGTACATGACAGTACTTCAATATTATTTACGTGAACATAATATCAGAAATGCTGAAATATGCCCTTTTTATCCGAAAAGTATGACGGCAATTATTTTAAAATATGTTTAATGTCAAATAAATGGTTCCATTTATCCAGCGAGAGCAGACAAGACATCATTTCTAAATAAATAAAATAAACCATGTTATTACATCTTCCAAATTTCAAAGTGCACCATTGTAAAAAGGCAAAGATATTCTTTCAATGACATGTGGTTTAGAAATAATCTTAATGTTATAGTATGATGACAAAGACGGACTTTCTCTGTAATTTTTCTATAACCGGCAACTATATTTGTGGATGTGTTAAACAGAACTGAGTGACTATTTTGCATAGAAACATTGCCAAACAAAACCAATTGATCATTATCATGTCTATATTCGGTCCAAACCAAATAACAAATCTAATAAACTGTTCATCCGAACGTTTCACCTTACCACGTTTCAGTTTACAATGTAAGTGCACGCTTTTCATGTGTATCATTTTAAATATCAAAAATATTTTTTCTCTTTTTTTAACAGTGGTGTACTATTACAATTATGCTATACATATTTTTAGTGTGAATGTGAATTTAACAATAGTTTATAATTCAATGATGGAATCAAGGGCTGATAATCACATAGGCTTTTGCATATGTTAAATAAATAACGAGAAGGGTGTTCCACGGAACACTTTTGTAGATTGTCATGTGCGTATTTAACGTTATGAGCTAGGTCAGGTTACAGGTAAAGGTTTAATGGAAAGGGGCATAACTTTGCCGAAATAAAAAACAAAGTTATTAGACATGGGTAACGACTTTCCTTGGGGTGAGATGAAGATATTTATGAAGTTTCATGAACATAGGTGAAATATTTTTTAAGTTATGACCAAGTTCAGGTTGCAGGTTAAAGCGTGACGGACAGACGGACGAAGACGATGAATGAAGACAGACTACGGACAAAGCGATCTCTACCTGTCTGCTATGCTACGAAGGTGACACAAAGACAAATAAAATGGAACTTTGAATTGTAACATTTCTGTGAATCATTTTTTAATCTTAGCTTAATTTTTCTAATTAAAATCTTGAAAGTGTACTATATTATCTCCCTTTATAGCAACACATTTATTACAGAGAGGTCAGACGTTTATATTATTTCGTATGGTTTCGTATATGCAGAATCTTAAAAACTATATTTACATGTAATTTGCTTAAAAAGTATAAATGTATTATAATTTGTTTGGTTATCTTTACCTTCTTTCGATAGAATGTGCGTTTAATGATTAAAATTGAGTAATAATTTGTTTTATATGACATGCATTTTATTTACTAATTTTCATGTATTTTAATCATTGTACAACGCCATTGAATGTATACTTTGTATGTAGAAATAGGCGTTTAATCAAATAATAAAGTTTAAAGTTTAAAGTTTAAAATGGTTGAACGTTTGCTTCCATATGTTTTTATACGTTTTTAAGGGTTGAACTATTGAACTGTTATATGTTTACATGACTTACGTAACCATTTTGAACGCAATCAAATACATAAAAACAAATTTGGTGGAGTTAATCCATGCCATACATCTATTTTTATATCAATTTAGGAAATTTTCTTAAAAATTACCTCCCTTTATAAAACAATAGTTTTACACACTTAAGCTACAAAACTTAAAATACTATCCTGGCTTAAAAGAAGCGTAAGACATTGACCTTTCCGAAAATGCATATTAGAATTTGCCAGCTTGAGTGGTACCAATATGTCAAAATTTGGGTAGCAGCACACGGCCTAATCGCAGAAATTGTGCCCTTTATATCCGAAACGTTTGATGCATTTTTACTCAAGGTTCTTTTGTTTTTATGTGAAATAAATTGGTCCATATATTAGTTCATTTATCCAGCGAGTGCAGACGTGTGATATGAAAATAATCATTTGTTATTCTATTTATCATATACTTCAGCAATGACTTTGTTGAACTGTCATCTAGTCCATTCTGATGTGTTCATATCTGTCGCAAAAATGGTACAGAACTCTTTTTCGCCGAAACTTGATGTATAATGAATGTCATTAAATTTGAAATTGTATAATCAATCACATACGTGGTTATTACATCAAAGGTTAATGATTCCATAGCCAATAATTCGGCGCGAAAACAGGATGGAAGCAATAAATGACAGTGACTATGTGACAATGGCTAGAAACCTAGCAATCGACCGGGACATGGTTAAGAAGGAAAGTATGGAACCCTCCTGTTTATAACATACCCAATCAGGAGCCACAGCCATAGTGATTGGTAGACTATTCCAACGGTAATCTGTTTTGGGGGAAACACTAAATTTGAAATAATCACTGAAAGAAGTGAGTTGTCCTCATGTTAAAGAGCGATTCGACCTAGTGCGAGTGGATGCGGATGCCAGGATATATATGTAAATTGGGTGTCCCGGCTCAGAGATCTCGCTTCGCTCGATCCTGATCCGGTAACACCCAATTTACATATATATGTATTTGTGAAACTGATGAGAAAGTATAGGTTGAACAACCCATACTTTATTTTATATAATTTATAAATATCATTTAAAAATATTTATTTAATACAAAACAATTTTATTGATTTTCTTTGTCCACATATTCTAGTTAGAACTATATAACCCCAACTCCTTGTTTTTTATTTTTATATTTTTTTATTTTCAAAATCTACCTCAAACCTCAATACATCTTAATTTTAAACACTCCAAATTATACATCTTTTCACTCCAAACACTATAGTATTTTCTAACCGCCCTTGCACCACAACCAACACAAACATGATACTTTGCAAATGTACCTTTTTTCCAAATTAGACAAGGAACTACACGACTTGTTTTTAATCTATACTTATGCAAACTGCAATAATCTGAATCTTGCGTTGATTTGAGTGTGCATGGATTATGCGACCCAACTTTAAGAAACTTGCAAATGTTGATATCCATTATTTTTACATACTTATTTTTTCTACTTAATAAAAAAGTTTTAATATGTAATAACAAAAGAAGTATGAGCAACGAAGAGACTATAAAAGATTTAATATCTCTGTTCAGATAGGGTGTGATAGATAAGGAAACATTATCCCACGGTATAAAAGCAGTGGAAATTTCAAGGTCGGAAGCTTTGAAATTAAAAACTAAATCGGAAGCTAAATCAGAAGCTCCGAAATTGGAAGATAAGTCTACATCATTTGAAAATTGGCGCAAGAGGCGTCATGCCAAGAAAGAACGCGCACGAAAAAAACGTAAGTTGCAACAAGCTGAGAAGAAAGCTGTGCAACAAGCTGAGAAGAAGGTTCTGGATGAGAAGAAGGCTTTATCACAAATCATAACCGAAGATACAACCGAATTAAAACTAGTTGACAAACCAATATGTGGTTATTTCAAAGCATATGAAATATCCGCTCGCAAATATAAAGATCCTTTAAAACTACTCCGTGATAAAAAATCTATTATCAGGGAACAAATAATCAAGGAGCTGAAAAATATGAAAGGAATAAAATTACAGTTAGGTCTTACCGTAGAATTATTCAAAGATGATGGTGAGATAAAAAAATATACCACTGCAGTTCTGCATAGTGAACAGAATACACTTTTATCTTCTGAGCCATTAGACGAGTTGTATGAAAAATCATCTTCTGACATACAAGAAAGTTTGGAAAGATTTACAAACACAGCATCAGGATTAGAAGTTGATTACTGTGTTACCCTTTATTTGAATTTTGCAAAGTATGAGCCACTAAAAGGCTCATCATATATTCTTTTGCCTAAAGTAATATCAAACAAGAAAGCAGTCATAAATGTGAAAAACTATGATGATAAATGTTTACTTCATGCTATAAATGCAGCTCTGTATCCAGCCGCAAAGAATTCTGACAGAGTATCAAGTTATCCTAGCATAGACTTTTGAAAACGGAGGGGGTTGATTTTCCAACTCCAGTCCCGCAGATAACCAAAGTAGAAAATCAAAACAATCTTGCTATCAATGTTTATGGATTTACTGCATCAGAAAAACATAATAATGTATCTATTTTTCCATACAGAATATCAGAGCAGCCGAAGCACATAGAAAGAATTAATTTGCTATTAGTATCTGAAGATGTTGAAGTTGAAGAAGAGAACGAAGATGATCCCAACAACGAAGAAGGAATTATAGATGATAATTACAACCCTGATGATTTTGTTAATATTACTCAACAAAAACCAAAAGAAACAAAATATCATTACTGCATCATTAAAAATTTAAACAAGCTACTTTACAGCCAAAACAAACATCATGGTAAAACTTATTTCTGTGATCGTTGTCTTCATGGTTACTCTGAAGCAAATCTACTCACCAAGCACAAAGAAGACTGCGACGGTATTAATAAAAACTCTTGCCGAATTGAAATGCCAAAAAAAGGTGCAATCACCCAATTCAAAAATTATCAAAATCAGATGCCTGTACCTTATGTGATATATGCTGACTTTGAAAGTATAATCAAACCCCAATCTTGCAAATTTGGGAAGAAATCAGAAATAACAAGTGTACACGAAGCTTGTGGTTTTGGATACCAGGTTGTCAGATATGATGGAAAAGCTGAAGAACCTGTTATTTACAGAGGTGAAGATGTTGTTGAAAAGTTTTTAAATCACTTAGAATGTGAGAAGAGCAACATTAATAAAATATTTGCTAACCCAAAACCATTAATCATGACGCAGCAAAATGAGGAAGATTATGAAAAAGCAACAAATTGCTGGATATGTGAGGATGAAATAAAAAATGATAAAAACGGTAAAGTAAGAGACCACTGTCATTTTACAGGAGAATACAGAGGTGCAGCACATAAAAACTGCAACCTAAAACTAAAAATAAAACCAAATAAAACAATCATTCCTGTTGTATTTCACAACCTCAAAGGATATGATAGTCATCTTATAATGCAAAAAATACATAAAATGACAGGTAATATTACATGCATTCCAAACAACGCTGAAAAGTATATTTCATTTAGTGTCGGACAACTTAGATTTTTAGATAGCTTTCAGTTTATGGCTTCGTCTCTGGAAAAATTGGTTAAAGCAACAGACAAATCTGATTTCAAAATTACTAAAAATCAGTTTGGGGAACAAACAAATTTACTTCTGCGAAAAGGTGTTTACCCATATGATTATATGGACAGTGTGGAAAGATTTAAGGAAACGCAATTACCACCTATAGAAAAGTTTTACAGTAGTCTCAAAGATGAAAGTATAAGTCCCGAAGATTATGAATACGCTCAAAAAATATGGAAAGAGTTTAACTGTAAAACCCTTGGAGACTATCATGATTTATATCTAAAAACTGATGTAACTCAGTTAGCAGATGTATTTCAAACTTTTAGAAAAACATGTATGAGTGCATACAAACTTGATGCTTTACATTACTATACAGCACCTGGATTATCTTGGGATGCTTTACCTAAACATTCAAAAATAGAATTAGAACTTTTGACAGACATTGACAAGCACTTGTTTCTAGAAAAAGGAATGCGAGGTGGCATAAGTATGGTATCAAAACGATATGTCAAAGCAAACAATCCACATGTAGGTAATTATAACCCTAACGAGGAAAACAACTTCTTAATGTATCTGGATGCAAATAATCTTTATGGGTGGGCAATGAGTCAGCCACTTCCATGTTCTGGCTTTGTTTGGAAAGCCAAAAACAAGAAAGGAACATATTCTAAACCAAAACCTGGCAAACCTGGAAAACCTGGCAAAGGACAAATACTTGAAGTTGATTTGGGATATCCTAAAGAACTCCATGAATCTCATAATGACTATCCGCTTGCACCGGAAAGATTAGCAGTGAAAAAAGAATGGTTGTCTGAATACCAAACAGATCTGTTAGAAAATAATGGCATGATAAATACAGAACAACTAGTTCCCAATCTTATGGACAAAGAAAAATATGTGATACATTACAAAAACCTGCAACTGTATTTATCTTTAGGCATGAAACTAAAGAAAATACACAGAGTATTAGAATTTAATGAAAAACCATGGATGGCATCATACATAAATTTAAACACAGAACTTAGGAAAAAAGCTAAATCACAATTTGAAAAAGATTTTTACAAGCTTATGAACAACTCTGTGTTTGGTAAAACAATGGAAAATTTACGCAAGCGGACTGATATAAAACTAGTCAGAACTGACGGCTCTGAAAATGAAAAGATAAGAAAAATAATAGCCAAACCCAACTTTAACAGGCGTATACAATTTTCAGATGAATTATCAGCAGTACATGTAAACAAAACAAAATTAACATTAAACAAACCAATCTATGTTGGGATGGCAGTATTAGATTTATCAAAGTACATGATGTATGATTGGTATTATAATACTTTGAAAAAAAGGTACGGAGATAACTGTACTTTATTATACACAGATACTGACAGCTTGCTTGTAGACATCAGAACAGATGATGCATACAAAGATATGGTTGAAATGAAAGATGAATATGACTTAAGTGATTATCCGAAATACCATCCAATGTATGATGATACAAACAAAAAAGTATTAGGTAAAATGAAAGACGAATGTAATGGTGTTGCTATAGCTGAGTATGTTGGATTAAGACCTAAACTATATTCTGTTTTGAGAGCGGATGAGCAGATGATTGACAAAGTAATAGATAAAATGAAAGATGAATGTCCTGATGTTTCGATAGTTGAGTATATTGAATCAAGACCCAAACTATATTCTATTTTGGGAGGGGATGTGCAGATGATTGAGAAAGTAACAAACAAAATAAAAGATGAATGTGTTCCTATAGTTGAATCCAAACTATGTTCTATTTTGGGAACGGATGAGCAGACGATTGAAAAAGTAGTAGATACAATAACAAATAAAACAAAAGATGATGGTGAGTCTATAGCTGAGTATATATCTAGGAATATTGGATTAAGACCTAAACTATATTCGATGTTTAGAGCGGATGTGCAAAATGTTAAGAAAGATGAAAATATTGGATTAAAATCTAAACAAGATTCTATTTTGAAAGTGAATGAGCAGATTATTAAAAAAGCAAAGGGTGTAAAAAATATGTAACCAAAAAACAAACAAACTTTGAAAACTACAAGGATGCATTGTTTAACAAGAAAAAATACACCCATGAAATGAATATGCTACGATCAATAAAACATCAAATATACGGCATAACAGTAAACAAAGTTACATTATTACCATTTTACTCAAAAAGATACATCCGAGAAGATGGAATTACAACTGATGCACATGGTTTCTATAAAAACTTATGAATTTGGGTATCAGCAGTAACAATAAGTAATTCTTCTTTGACAAATCCTCTTTGTGGCGCTGGTGCTTTCAAATAATAAACTCTTATACCTTGCGTCACCATATAACTTTTAATATTGTGAATATCTACACTCCACATTGGATCTGTTGCTCTGCGTCTTCCACCTTCTTGTTCCCCGGGTTGATATAAATATCTTACACTTGCATTCATACAGATAGGATCATCTTTTAATATTTTTGTTTCAACAGGAGGGGGATTTTTTGTCTCCGCATTTATGGCTTTAACAACTTCTGGTAATCTCTTTACCCATTCTCTATTACGTTTTTGGGAATCTATTTCCTTAGCATACTGATAACCAAACAATCTCTCAGCTAAAGTTCTGTTAAATATTTCCACTAAAGCTTGATCTCTGTGTATTTCTGTTCTGCCCCGTCTGATATTTACTTTGTGTTTTGCCATCAACTGTGATACTGCACCCATAAATTCTCTGCCTGGATCCACTTGTAATAACTTTGGATATTTCAAATGCCGACTGTATATTTTTTCAAATGCTTTAGCAACTTCTTTACTATCCTTGGAAGTCAGTGGCTCTGCTTCTTTATATCTACTTGCAATATCAACAACAGTCAATGCATATTTATATGTCTTGCGTCCACGACCCAAAGTATCATGCGGTAAAAATAACAAATCAGCTTGATGCACTCCATTCTTAGTGGAAACATCAAACCTGGGTCTAACTATTATCTTTGGCGCAGGTAAATAAATCTGCCACACAGCTTGTTTCTTTAAAAATTCTAATGCCTTTTTTTCACTAACACCAGCCTCTTTTGCGAATTTTTTAACTGCTGTGTAACCTCTCCAAAATCCTTTTGGGCTGTAATAAATCGTTTCCATTTTTTCTACTAAAGATTAAACTTTATATAACTATAAAGAAAAAATTGATATCACAACTGCACGATTCGATGAACTGCTCGAAGAGCAATATCAAAATAGCACAAAGAAATGGACAGACTTGGAACTAAATAAAATATACACTATTACAGATACGAAAATAGTAGAAACTGAATATGGTCCATCCATGGTATTGACATTATTAGACAACGGTGAAGTATGGGCGCCTGATCATCTCAAAAATAAATTAGAGAAGAGTGCTAAACCACCATATTATATTCGACCACTTGGATTGAAACCATGTAAAAACAACAACAAAATAGGTATCATGCATATGACTTAGTCTTTTCAAAGGTTATTTCAAAGTAAACATATTTAGTTTTTCCAAAGAAATCTGAAGTAATTATAGTTTTAAACTAATTTTTTTTTATGAAATCAATTTATACGCCACAAAACCAGTTGCAGCCATGCCCACCACAATAAACGTAATTTCTCTATTCTGTTGATCCGGAGATGGTGTATAAAAATCATTCAACTTGGGCTCCGGTTCCAAAAGCAAATGTTTACCAGTTGTATAATAATACTGTTTCATAGCTTGGTCTACATCATCAAAAGTCTGCTTTGCATGATGTTCTTTTTGCAGTTGCTTATTAATAAAATCTAATCTCTCTGTTCTTTTTTTATTCCACTCCGCTTGTGCTGCGTTTAATTGTTCCACTGCCTTGTCATGTCTTTGTCTTTCCTCATCTGAATGACTTCCCATTTTCGAAAAGAAATAATTTGAACCGCTAAACGCCAATGCATTTGTTAATGCGCCACCGACCATCATTGCTACTGCACTTGCCATTTATTATATATATATTTTCTAAAATTATTTCATAATATCCGCAGGAATAATACCTTGCTTAATCAACATATCTTTTGTACACATTGCTAACATTATATCCACAGACAGCATCCCAACATTTTCTATATTAAAATCCACTTTAGGTGCTGGTCTTTTTAGTAGTTTTTGCCAATCTCAGAATATCCAACAGTTAGAAGTGTTTCCACTCCTGCATGATACATCATATTTACAATTTGTTTTCCGTCAATACTTGCTGCCATTTTTTTTATATGATTATATTTTTAAAATAAATTATTAAAAATCAAACGGGTCTTTTGGTGCAACATGAACAGGTTGCACAGCTACAGGTTGCATAACAGATTTCTTGTTATAAGTATACAAACCCAACCCAGCAATGCCTAATAAAACCACACACGGTGGAATATAATGTTTGTATACGTTTATTTTGATTTTTTCTGGTTCTTCTTCACCTATTGTTATTTTTGTTATTTCATTTGCAGCATTTTGATTTGTAACATCTTGAAGCAAACGGTTTGCCTTTCTTGCCACCGCTCCTTTTTTTCCAGCTTCTATTCTTTTTGGATTTTTTACTTTTTGTTGTTCAACAGGTTGTGTAACAACAGGTATAACTTCACTCTCTTGGTTCTCCATTTATATTATCTATAATTTTATTTTTATTAAAATCAATATGTCTAACAGTTGTCAGTATTGCTGTAAATGGTGCTAAGCACATTCCATACCTGTAATACAACTCACAACAAGCGCTTGTCAAAGCATGATTAATAAATGGGTCTTCCTCCAAATCTTCTATCAGCTTTGGTGGATTGGTTACATTAAAATATTTTGATACTCCCATTACATACACGTTAATAAAAGAATTGCCTAAAGTCTTGGTGATACTTGCCCCAAGTCTTGCTTCATATCTGCAGTAAAGTTTGTTAATTTCATCTGGTGGCATGCCATCTATATTTGTGAGTTGTATGTCCTTACCCAAATATTGACGACTACCACCGCCAGCCACTATGGCTGATAATCTTTCTTTTTTTGTTTCTTGTTGCTTTGATTCATCTGGTTCCGTCTGTTCCGATATATTTTGTTATAGTTCTTCCGCATTTATTTTTATATTATTAATCTTATTTTTTATCTTGAAATAAATATAAAATACAAAACAACTAGCTGCGATATTCATGCAACTAGTAATTGTTAGTATTGTTAATAGCATTGTTATTAACATTGCTATTTTTTTTATTAACATTATTAATTTGCTGCAAGCATTGCTATTAACATTGCTACTTTGCTATGATCAATGCTATTAGCAATACTATATTCATGGTCAGTATTGCTATTAACATTGCTACTTTGCTGTTAGTATTACTATTAGCAACAGTTGTAAAAAAATATATTTTGTAATAATAAAAAAAAATATTATATAAGAAAAAATGGATTTGAAAATAACAGACGGTGAGAATAGTGATTATAACAAAAATAAAACAGCACTGGATGTTATGACAAGAGATGAAATGTTGTATATGTGTTTCAGAAAGTATTTTTTTACAAACGTACGAAAAAGGTGCACAGGAAACGCCTGTAATTTCTGTGACAAAGGACGGCGTAGAATATTTTATATGTGAGCCAAGAGGGTATGTTTTACAAAAAACATTAGTAGTGCTGTTGTACCGATATTGGTTAATGCATTGAGTTTATGGTTTGTATGGGAAACTCTAGTTTGTATTTTTAAAAAAAAATATTCAACCCAATAACCAGTTGGTTGGTCAGTCCTCAAAATTAACTTTGAATATTTAGTCTTAGCTAAAGCTTTTCTTATTCTGGTTCTCTCTTCCAGCGTTGGAATAACATCATTTTCTCTTAAACAATTTTCATAACTATCTCTGTCTGCGGTGTAAAATATACACAACCATTTTGCTTGCTCCCTCAAATATTTCAATACAGAATTATATCTCTGTGAAATAACCCATACTGATTGTTTGGCGTGACGACCAGAGAATGCCAACTCTGATAAAATATCTTTTTTTTTTGTTAATTCTTTTGTGGCTTAGCAATCGTCAATAATGTATAATGTGGGCTGGCCAGCATATTGTTTGAAAAAGAAACGCAACAGTTCTTGTAACATTTCTTTACCGTTGCTCACGGCATTGACAATTATTATTTTTTTATCTTTTGGGTTTTTTACATCTCCTATCCAGGATCTATTTTTATAAGCCTCGTTCCACTCTATGGTTGGACACAATATAATTATATGTTTAAAAACTCCAACATACTCTTGTTCAAGTATGTCAAGAACAAACTCTGTTTTACCACAGCCTTTCTGACCACAAATAATGGCACTGTGTGAATATTAAGGATATTTTTGTTGCAAACTAGTATCCTGCTTCTTTGAATCTTCCATCTTCGAAATTGATTTGCGCATCTTGTATTATATATATATAAATATTTAAAGTTTTATCTGCATCTGCTTTTTTATTTATTAGTATTGTTATGCCTTCACTGCCGTTTTCTATTCTTCTTCCACTGCCGTGTAATAAATTGTCCTCACATGTTCTAAGGTCAAGCCACAAAGCATATGATTTTGTCAAATAAGTCTCAAGACAAACACTGGTAAAGTTTAAGTCCCTCGCTGCTATTTCTGTCTCTTTGTTTCTTTTTGATGTCAAGGCAAAATATTTGTTGATTTCATCCCAATGTTGATATGCCCTCATGCCCTGACTATACAACTGATTTGGTACTCCGTCTATTGTCATTTCAACCTTTTCAATCTTTGGGTTGTAATAGGTTTCTGTGCTTGTTCTTTCTGGGTCTTCAAACAGCATTAAAATACCTTTCATGCTCTGTGCTGGTACATTAATGTTGATGTTCCAAAGAGTATCAGATTTGTTTGCTATTATTTTTCTATGTCGCAAGATACGATCATACATAAATGACATCTTACCATTGATTTGCTGTCTTATTTGTCTGGCTAATTCAACATCACTAACCGTATCAAATTCCAAGCAGATATTTTTTATTACATAATATGCATCAGCATCAGTGCTTTTGATAACTTTGTTATAATCGTTAAACGTTAATTCATATTCTAACCTATCACCAAGCCCGCTTGATAAAATGGCATATGACTTTCTAACATTTCAAAGCCCAGTGGAATACAAAATCTATTTCCATAAGCTGCTGCTTTAGCTTCATCTCCGGTGTCTGAGGAAGCATCTCCCGCACCAATTCTATGTTTTAACATGTTTGATTTACCAATACCTTGGTAAGCTATGTTTACTCGTTCAGTAGGGCTTTTCCATAAATCTACATAACAATGATATATATCACTGTCATCTATTGACATGACTTCATTGCCACTTATTCTTATTGTCATTTATTTCACAATTGTTCTACCCAGATTTTGAAATAGAGTAGCGTTGGCGTCTGTTCTGCTTTTAAGTTCTATTTCACAGGCAAGACGAGCAGTACGAGGAACTATCACATCATTAGTACTTAGATTGGGAAATCTTACAAGCAGTTGCTGGTTTTGATCTATTGTTGATGTATTATTAGTTATTACTACACTTGTGCGGATGCCTTTGGCACCATGAGGTTCTCTTAGTGTTCTATGAGGGTTGAGTTTGTTTCCGTAAGCCGACATTGTTTTTATTTTTTAAATATATTTTTTAAAATTAAATAAAATAAACAATGGCTGAAGGAGGATTTGAAAATCCTACGTTCGATCCAGATATTGAAGATATGACTGAAGAAGACTTGGATAAATTACTTGAAGACGAAATTATACAACCTGACCCAGAATTCCAGAGACAAATTGTAAATGAAAATAACTATATTGATCAGCTTCAAGGGGAAGATAAAACAGAAGAACAGCTTACACAAAAAAAGTGGTTAGTAGATCAATTTTTTACTGAAGTTAATGCTGAAATCAGCGGAATTGATTATAAAAATGATTTTAGAGTGGCTGAGGACGAAATCGGTAGAACAATGTTATATGCAGTTGGGATGGATGATGTTCCACTTACCTATTATAAGGGAAATAATCCAAACGAACCAATCAAGTTTTATGTGCTGGACACTTTAGTTAAAAAACATGGTGTTGACTTCGTAAAAAATAATTTAAACATTTATGATTATTTAGTTCCACGTGAAAGAAAGGCTCAGGGTAGGGCAGAATTAGCATCCTTGGCAAAAACAAGAGATACCATCACAAAAGAAGGAGAAAATATACCAATGCAAACTTTTTCAACAACTGAAGATGTACAAAATACAGTAGATGCTGTAAATACAATTGAGAGTGATTTGAGTAATACAATAGATGAAAATCATCCTAAAACTGCTGTTCAAACACAAACAGAAGGTCTAACAATGCGAGAGATACGAGGTTTAGATAAGGTATTGCAAAGCTTTCGCGGAGAACTTACTAATAATCTTTCAAAGCTCACTGAGCTTGATAAAGACATAACAAAAGAAAAACAAAAATTAGAACAAGTTAGCACCCCCGGGCAGAAGGATGAGTTTCAACAAGAGCGCCTACGTGACAGAAGAAAAAAATTAGAAGATGAAAGAAGTGCACGACTTGAAGCGGCGAGTGAAAACAAAGAAGCATTATGCAGTCAAATAAACAGGATAAAAGAAACTATAAATAAGGTGTTAAAAGAAGACACAACATTGGGTGAGAGAATCAAAACCTTGTTTAGGGAGCAAGGTATTACTATTGTTAGTATTTTGACTGCCTTTGGTATGATTATTGGGGTATTAGTTGAGACCATTATTCCTACAACAGGAGTGGGGACTGCACCTGTTCCAACTCCAAAACCTGATCCATCAAGTGTCAAGGACTGGATAAAAAACAACTACTTAATCTTGGTAAACTTCTTGCCAACCTAGCTGGTAAAGCTGCTGCAGCACTTCCAGGAGTTATTGGTGCAATAGTATCATGGCTTTTATCTGCAACAGGTAATGTTATTAATTGGCTTGGTAACAATCTATGGGCTTTGCTTGTGTTTGTTTCCGGGTTGTTGTATGTGGCAGCCAAAGAGTGGTTTAGTAAATCTCGTAAATAAGCAATGCAGCAAGACCTATTACTATAGTACCAACACTTATAGTTGTTTTGTTTTCTTCGTGTTCAATCGCTATTTTTTTTATTTCTGGTGGGTTATGCTCCACAGTTTTATGTATTGTTGATTTATCGAAGTCCGGCAGAAATTTCTTTGTTGTGGTACCTTGAAAAGGTTGAATATTGTTTGGTGGCACTGGTTTTACATTTACATCATTGTTCAATCCTAATGCTTGTGCATCGGTTGCTATTACAATTTCATTATTGTAGTCTTGTATTGTTCCAATTCTTAATTCCATGTCGCTCGGAGACATATACAATCCACTTCCGTAGACAAAATTTACTTTACTTCTTGCATATTTTAAGGTGTTCATATCTTGAAATTTGACTGGGCAAGTCGATGGGGCTATTTATTGCGTCCTCTACATTTGCTAAAAATTGTTTCTGTGCATCAAATGCTGTCCCTGTTCCAAGTATATCAGTTCTTGTTTGTGATTGTGAATCAAGAATTGCCCAGCAGTATGTTCTTATGCTGTCATTAATTCTTTCTACTCCTGCTCTTGTAAATCCAGATGAACTATCTAGTATAAAAGTAGACCAACTATTGTCAGCCTCAAATCCTTGTGCAATGTAATCAATGTGATATGTTTTATCACTCTCATAGACTGTAAAACTCATCGTTTTGTTGTCGTATACAGTATTTACCAAAGGATGATAACCAATATTTGTCCAGTAATTATAAATTGCTCCTAGACCATTATTATAGCTTTGTTTCTGTCTCCAGTCTGAATATAAATCAACGTTAAACTCCTTGCATATTCTCTCGTATGCGTTTCGGTTATATGTGTTATTAAAAGCATTCCAATTTGAGTCTTGTGGCATTGCTACACTCATCTCAAATAATATTCTTCTGACTTGGTAGTAGACATGAAATCGAAATAACGAACCAACCAAATCATCAGCTTTTAGATGGTTGTTGAAATCAATGCCACATCCAGTTGTCGCACACCAAATAGCAAAGTTTAACTGATTCTGCCAAAATAACATCCAATCTGTTCCCCAGCGTCGAACTATAGCATCTGATTTGACGTATGAAAGTTTGTATTTTTCAAAGACATTGGGAAATGATGCTTTAAAGTCTTTACCGTCTGATGTAATGACTATGTTTTGATTTATTATATCTAGCACTTTCTTGCTAAAAGTATTTAAATATTGAGCATCTGGGCTATATTTGAATTCTTTAGAAATCATTTTTATTTGTGTTTTTATATATATATATTAAAAAAAATGTTTCATACAATTTCAAACATAGACAACTCTATTAACTTACAACAGTATATCGATAACAGAGATGGAACTAAGCGCGTTGGATTAAAAAGTTTTACATACACTATTGGTTGGTTAAATATTAATCATGATGTCATAAAAACAAAAAAAAACAGATAAAACTTATCGTTTACCAGATGGACTCTATAACTTTAAAGACTTGATGAGAGTTTTTAAAATTCTAAATGAAAAGATTATCCTGAACATTATTGTCCAAGATGCTGAAGCCTTTTTAGATACATCAATAGAAACACGAATGTCAAGCGGTCTTTCAAAAATGCTGGGATTTGAGGACAGAAAATTGTTAAAAGGTATTCATTACGGAGATTACCCAATTGATTTAGCTCCTTATAAACAGCTATATGTTCATCTGAAACAAGTTAATACGAGTAGTAATTATTTCAATGGTGCACCAAGCACTATTATAGGTGTTGTACCTGTAGTAAATAAGCAGTTTGGAGATATAGTATATACAAGTTTTTATCCTGAATATCACTGTCTTATGAATGGTGCAATTACTGAATTGAAAATAGAAGTCAAAGATGAGTATGGCAACAAGATAAATAATCACAGTTTTCCTATGAGTTGTGTTTTAGAAATTATTTAAAAAATATATTTTTATAAAAAAAAACAATGAGTATATTTGGACCAGCAAGACCTGAACTAAGAGAAGGAGACTTGAATGCTTTGATAGAGATTGTTTCAGATTTACAAAGGCGAGTTTATACTTTTGATGACAAGTTTGATAATCTTAAATATGGGATTATAACAATATTTGCAGAGGCTAAGGGCCCACTTGTATCAAACAGAATACTCTCATTTGGTAACGGCGGGGCAGAAAAAAATGTGGGGCATGTAATGACACGCCGTGGATGGATTATGGGAATAGGTTTAGCATGTGAACGATTAGTTGGTGACGTATCTGTAATAGTTTCTGTCAATGGTGTTGAACAACCAAATTATGGCATAACGCTTCATATCATCCCACGCAATCATGATAACTTTGATGAACCTTTAGAGATTGGTCCTGGTTCTGTTGTTAACTTTGTATGCAAGAGTGCCAACGCTACAGCTGTAAATACGGTGGCATCATTATTAATTGAATTATTTTAATATTTTATTTCTTAATAAAAAAATGAAGCAACCAACGGCACCAAGTATATATCCTGAGTTGCCAGTGGAAGACGGACAAAATTATAGATTACAAAAGATTTCAGAAATTGAAAAAAAGTTAATTACAGAGCGAGATATACGTCAGTCACTTTATAAAGAATATAAACGTGGTATTAATATTACAGATGGAATTGACACTACCTTGATATCTGCAGGTGTTATTATGGCTGGGATTGGATTTGCTATTCCAGTTTTGTTACCTTTGGAAATAGCAGCAATAATATGTGGAGCTACAGGTGTTTGTGTTAATTTTATCAGACGCAAGCTTAATGTAAAAGCTCAAAAACATCATGAAATAAAAACTTTGGCAGAGGCTAAGTTAAATAGTATAAAGCAGTTAATATCAAAAGCGTTGAGTGATTCCCAAAAAATATCAAGAGTTTAAGATGATTTTAGATGAGTTAGATAAATATTATAGTTTAAAAGAAGACACCAAACAAAAAAAGGCTAAAATAAGTGAAGCTCAAAAAAAAGAACTAGTAGAGCAGGGAAGAAAGGAAGCAATGGCAACATTACAAAAAAGTCTAAAAAGTGTGTAATAAATTGTTTTAGTAATGTGTATGAGTACGATCCACCACCTTTGTATTCAAGGTCAGAAAATTGTTAATTTAAATGTAATTTTAATAACAAATCAACAAATTTGTTTTGTATTAAATAAACATTTTATAATTTTGATAACTTATAAAAAAAATTAAACTTGCAATCTTCACTACCCCTATTTTAAAAAAGTTTTAATAAATCAAGTAAATCACCATTTCATGCTTATTGTAAATATACATATATATGTAAATTGGGTGTTACCGGATCAGGATCGAGCGAAGCGAGATCTCTGAGCCGGGACACCCAATTTACATATATATCCAGGAACTTAAATGCCGGTATGTCCATAAGACCATGTATGATTGTGGTGAGATGGATCTTAGTACGCCTCGACTCCATGATTCCCAATCCGAAGTGCTCCTGCATAACAGTCACTGCTTGTGCTTGTATAGCTGTTGGTGATGTATCGTACCGCACGACGATGGATCACCTCCTTCTTGTCGATGTGCTCTTGTGTGTGAGTGCTCCAATGGCCCAACAATGCTTTTGGGGATTCTACTAAGGAGAAGTGTGCTGAGGATTGTGTCTGATCGTTGGAAATCCTCATGTTCCTTCTCAAGAATCATAAACTGTTGGTTTGCGTTTGACTAATGTGTCTATGTAGAGGTTCCAATATGCCTTTCTGCAGCTCTAAACCAAGGTAATGGAATTTAACCGTGATCTAATTTCATGACGTTTCATTGTGTTGTTTGAGCTGACTGTGATATTGAGCTGGTAACTTTGAAGGTGCTGCATTATACTTTCCCGTTTGGTGAGTCGATCTAGATCATCTTTGAGGGCAACAATGCTATCTTTTCTGACCTTTATCTGTCTGTAAAGGATGCAGATGTCTGCGAGGAGACGGGTTCTTGATTGCACGCTGTCTGGTAGGTCAATTATAAAACATGAGGAACAGTAGCAGCCCTAAAACCCCGCTAATGAATGTCTGAAATGGCGCCCCCAGGACCTGCTGCTCTGTTTTTGATTGGATTATAACTTTTGTATCAACATCAGTGTGCTGTCTGACTCCGTATTGGTCTACTTTCCTCAATAAGCACTCATGGTGTACTCTACTAAATTTTATGGAGAATTCCAGTAGGATAATATCATGAAGGACCCAGATGTTGAGAAATGTGACTATTTCATTGACGATGGTTGGAAGCTGGGTTTCACAGCTCCTATTGGCTCGGAATACTTAATGTCAGTCGGTGAATATGTGTTGAACATCAAGGTGGTTGAGAACACTACTGGAAATGATTTGTTCTTTTATCTTGCATCAACGGCTTGGAGAACACTGGGCGATAGTTGCTGGCCTTGAAAAGGTCTCCCTGCTATCCTCCTATGACTGTCAGGAATCGAACAATTTCGTTTTCTTCCAGATACTTGCTCTGTACATACACATAAATGTGCCAGTTAAACAGGAGGACAAGAAGATGTTGATGTAAATCATCAATTCGACGCAGATTTTTTTCCCCCATTGCGGACGGGGTTCAATCCCGCGTCCGTCACAGTATTCTTTTTTTAAGCAGTTTTATAAAGAAGGCATTGTTTTCCTTTTTTATGAAGAATTGTTTTAAAATGGCTTCATATCTATCAGATATAAATGTTAACAAACATATTGATAATAGCACGCACACACGCAATGCCAACGCAGGCACCCACGCACACTCGCCCCCAAACATATACACTCAAATACGTTAGTTAATATTACCACTTTAAATGTGTGTAAACGGTGCCAGAAAGCAATTCAGAAAAAGGCGACTACTCAGTCCGTCCGCAATAACGGGATCCTTGCTATTTGAGATAATGAAACAAAATGTTATGTGTGTAATCCGTGGCAATATGGAGATGATGCACGTTTTTTTTATTTCGTCAGAATGGGATATATGTGGCATGTTTCATAAAGATACATTCAGTTTATGAAATTTACTCCAGAAACGAATTTTTTATGAATTGAATCTCTTATTTGCCAGGAAGCTCCGGAATTGAAAAGTTTAACGAAAGTATAGACTGATCGGCGATCAGTAGTGAGAAATAGTATTGCTGGTCTTTTTCTAACAAAACCAAATTCCATATTAATTTAATTTAAACAGTACCCTTCAAGTGTCTCATTTCAAACAATAATGTCTTCCTGTCATGTGTCAACACATCAGCATGTATGTCACTCTACATAGTATATGCTACCAATACGCTATATATGTATACATGCATAATATGTATTGTGACTTTGGATTAATTCAAGGATATTATAGAAAGTAAATATATATGTGGAACATATGTCGAATACGTGGGTAAGGGTTTATAATTCTCTACATAGTGATGTATTTACGTTATAAACGCTTTACTCATTTTCGTTTCCCCTTCCGTTCAGCACACATGTACATATTTACATTACACTGAATATCCTCATCGACGTTGAACAATATGTCTGAGCAAATTGGTATGTGTGTGTCGTTCTAAGGTTTAACGTCATTCCACCAGAAGACCGATGAGACATCTTAAAGGTATAGGCACAATAGTCTCGACAGTGAGCACGTTTGTATATAAACGTTTAGCTTTATATACCCGTACTGTGAGGGCGATACCGTTTCAAAGTTACCGAAACGTTTATGACGCCTATTATGCAAATGCCTTGATTTAAACATATTTTATTGCCATATATGTACAAGTACAATGCAATCGGGTCGGGCCACAAGTGCTACCCACATTAGTTACGGCCCTTCCCTAATGCCTTGACGACAATATAACAGCTTAAACAATGTATCAATCACATCCAGCAAAGAACCTAACTTATAGAGTTTCTTGTGTTTAAAAAAATGAAATTGTATTATTTTATCGGGATTATGCAGCTTTAAGATGAAAAGCGCTTTGACGATGAGTTTGTAGTTATAAACACTAATTGGTTGATATATTTTCATATTTATATAAAATAGTAGTACCTGTCATTTCTTTATCCTCCGTGATCCAGTATTTCAGAATTGTTTTTGCGAAGTGTATAGTATCCTGCAAAGTGACATGTGTTATCAGTTTTACAGAATAGTTGTTTCCCTTAGACCATAGTAAACTGATTTATATGCACGGGTATCTACATAAACTTTTCTCCATGTTTTGTCAAATTGTAGGATATTTCAATTTACCTACATGTATTTATACGTTTTGTTTATTGTTTTCTTTAACATGTTTAAGTGATGTTACATTGTCAGGACTTCGTATTTATAATGCATTATGCTATGTTAAATATATTATTGTGAAGTCTGGCGCTACCGGCGATACAATTTCTAATTACTTTAACTTCCCTTGTTCGTTAAAAATTAGATCTTATCTGGCAATATAGTGGCAATATATTGAAATTGTAGACGATTGCCGTTTTGACTTTATGTCGCAGCCAGACATATTGATAAACAACAACATCATAATGAAGCTATGGAATCATGTTACGTAGTTTAACGATCTTATCATAATTTTCTAGTCTGCAACTTCTTTAACTTCTTTATTCAGGCGGTTGTGTACCAGGCGCGCGCTCCACCTAAATAAAAGCGTTTTTTTGGTTTGTTTGTTATGGTTGTCACCATTTTTATTTTTTTTAAAAAAAAAAGGTGAGCCCCCCATTCCCCCGCCCCCACCCCCCCCCCCCCCCCCCCCCCCTCCCACCCCACCACTAAAATTGAGAAGTTATGAAGTTATGAATATACACTTAATTGCATAGTACTTGGGTTTTACACAAGATAATTCAAACTTTATGTCTTCACAATACCTATTTTGGAATATAACTATAGAAGCTGTTTGCTTGCTCTGGAATCGTTTGTTTTGAGTAATGGAAGTATAATCTCATGCAATGTTGTATATACTTTTGTTTTTCCTGGCTTCTACATGCTAAACACTGCTTTTGCTAAAGACTTACCGACAAGCTCCACGTCTTCTAATAATTCCATTGGCGTCTTTCAACCTGCCTTTATACAGACGAACTGTCAACTCTTAAATTGTTTCTCCATTTCATATTTAAGTATTACACTCTATGAAGTATATATTGTAGTGACAATATGCGAAAAAGTCGCTTAGTTAAGGAGTTAGCTGGGACTAGCTAGAAAATGGGCTTATTATATACCAAATGAAAGGTAATTATGTGTACTAAACGATCCCATCAAAATTACTTGCACAAAGTGGTACACTTTTTTTTAAATGGCGCCTGAACACCACAACCCATAAATAATAAATTTCAGCAAAATATTAGCTACCGACTAAAATTATAAGTTTCAGAGAAATGATAGCTCATTTTTCGTTAACAAATGTATATAAACATCTTCCTACGTTGAATTAATATCAAATACTTCACATGAGATTTTCTGAGACCTATGCCTTGCCGAAACATGTCCAACACTGCAGTTATTGATATGACATCTGATCAAAATATATATTGTTGGCCTTTTTCCAGTTCATGAGCCTAATACGACTGCATTGTATGCTCCCATCATATATCTATACAAATCCAACCGGTATGTCCACCATATACACGTCTATCTCTTTCAAGTATTGTCAGGCAAAGATAAACATATTTAGACGATGGACCAGCAATTAATGCAGTTTCACAGCAAGTGAACTCCGGTCTAAGTCCACAGAACTCCATTCACATTGTGTTCGACTAGCAGATAGGAAGGGTATAAGGTGACGCTAGGCTAATAGATTTGCTTATATACTCTAATGTATATGGTTCTTCTACAGTTAAGAGTATGTCGGCTGGAACGAGTACCACAAAAGTGTTCTTGGGCTAACACCAACATATGAAGCGCTAATGACGGTGCTTCCTGTGTCGTTCTTTTGTTGTTGTTTTTTACACGTTTTGACAGATTAGAGAAACACTTTATAATGGTTCAGATAAAGCATCAATTGATTCAGCAGATGACGCCACGCAATTGAAATTGCCATATCAGGTAATATCGCTCAGGAAATCTCAGAACTTGGTGCTTACGGTTTTTCAAAGTCGGCAACATTCAAGTTCTGATTTATGTTTCTGGAAACAGTTGATGTTAACCAGCATTAGGGCGGAAAGATCGGGTGATTGGATATTACATCTCGCGACGCAGGCAAGTATGCTGCCTTATTTCGTAAGCATAAAACATTCTAACTACGCAAGATAGTTACCTGTATACCTTTTGGAAATGCTCGTAGATATACTAGAAGACATGTAAAACATCGTTTTTTACAAGGCCAGTTTACCTATCGACACTGCGAATATGGAACATGTATCGGTATCTGGAGCAACAAACCACTATTTGTGACTCTAAACGTGAATCTTTTTCTGCAGTTCTTGACTGACCGGTTGCGACGCTGTTTGATCATTTTAAGTAATTGTAAATAAAACAATTATCAAGATGATGAAGGTAAATAGTGCTTCTGGCTTCAAAAATAGAGTAGCAATTAAAGATGACCCAGGCTATGACAGGGCTTTTGAAACAGGTCATTAGCAGCCATTTTCGTAAGACCCAAAGGGTTTCACCATAGTTTAGATAAACTCTGAATGAAGTGGTCGGATTAAAATTTATCTGTTTAGCAAAGCTTTCAACATGATGTGAAGGCAGTTTTAAGCTCCCTGTAAGATATTGCATCGACTCAAGCAACACTAATGATAAATGCCGATAATTCAAAACAAGAGACTGAGTTCCTTGTTAGACATGGATGGGAAATGGGTGATAACGGATTGAAACGGACGTATTTTTTGGGAGAAATGGCATCAGATCTTCTCGTAACACATCATGCATTTGCAGCTGTAAACGGTCATGTTTCACAGCATCATAGGTTTGCATAAGAAACAACATGTCATTCATGATAACCGCATTTTTTGAAAGAAATCGGATATATTGTTTTTGAAGCAGTCCGTCCGTCACTCTGTCAGCCCGTCCGTCACGACCTTGTGGACGGAACTACTCCTGAACAGTTCGAGATATTAAAAATCCGTCTTTACAGATATTTTGATTAGGTCAAAAGGTTTTAATTTAAGATAAGTCTGCTACCTTTATCTCTTGTTTATGATTCTTGCTTCCAAGAGATCCCATGTTCAGTATTTATTGACAGTCGGCTACTACAGATTAGTAGTGTTATAACTTACTGATCCTTTGGGATCATCAAGAACAATCTTTGTGGCTTTAAAGTAGAATATCGCTTAAACCAGTGTTAGGAGGCGTGAGAGGTGTTGCACTTTACATTACCTCTCATGAACAGAATAAATAAAACCGAGTCTGCTACTTGTATCTCTTGTTTGTGTTTGTTGCTTCCATCAGTAGTTATTGACCTTGAGTTCACAACTCATTTTTTTCTTCAAAAAAATAATTTTGGACGGAACTCCTTCCAGACCATTCGAGGTAAGAAGCTGAAACGTTATGGGAAGCTTGTTGAAGATGAGGTTCTCACTAAAGGTCTGAAATTTGATCTTCATCATCAAGCTCAATGTCAGGACTTAGTGTTTTGCCTGAAAATGGCTTGTGCACGGAAATCCTTCTAGACCGTTCAAGGTAATAAGCTGAAACTGAGTATGAAGCGTGTTGAGGATAAGAGGATGTCAATGCAGTTCTGAAATTTGACCTTCCCCATCAAGGTCAAGGTCTGGACTTGAGGTACCATTGAGATATCGAAAAAAACGGATGTTTTGTGATGGCTTCCATCGACTGGTTCTAGTTGAGCGTTGCAAGTGTGAATCAGACGAACACTTTTGTAACAAAGTTAACCCAAGCCCAGTACAATGATGCTATCGTAGTAGGAAAATATCAAGGAGAACTTAACATTGTCATGCATAGTGAAGTGAAAATGTAACTTAAGAGCAAAACATAACACTTTAGCAATGCAAAAGATTAAAATCACAATGGAAGATGTAATATGTATTTCTGTATACTGTAAAAAGTTGCCATTGGTGGAAACATATGGACAAAGATATAGTTCCCACATCATAAGTATAAAAAGTGAACTTAACCTCAAAAGAAGGTATAACAGTCGAACAGGAAATTCACAAATTTGAAACAAACAACAATTACAAGGATATATAGAAGAAAAGTATGTGACACTATACATATAAAGGGGTTGACACCTTGGTATCGCATTGGAACAGTTTAGGAAATGTGTATTACGCTTACTATCGAATATATTCCTATGGTTCCTTAAAGTGCTCGAAGGATAGACTCCGATACAAGGACAGCCCGGTTAACACTCCCGTCTGACGGACGAGGCTAGAGTCTTGCCTATGGACACCGAAGTATCGCGTGGCACCAGTGAGTCTCAGACCCGTGATATCCGGATTCAGAGTTGAACGTGTTTATCCACTTGGACACCACATTCGACAATACAGTGTTAAGTAGATGTTAACGAAAGGAATGGATAACATATGCACAAGCAATGGATATACTTGGAATTTCATTTAACAAAAAGACAAATATCGATGGTTGTTTTCTTGACAACCATGTTGGATATAATGAAGATATAGATTACAGATGAGATAATAATTAAAAGTGTTTTTTATTTGGAATTAATAAGAGATAAGTGAGTATAAGGCAAATTAAAACACATCAACAAATGTCACACGTGTTGGTATATAAACGGTACATGCATAAAAAAAGAAATTAATACAGAGTGTATCAAATATGGATTATACTATGTGTATGATATACAGATATATTTTAAGTGAACCTTAAACATCCTATTCAATCGAATTGTATCTAATACTATAGCTTTATGTATCTCGTTTGCTTTAAAATAAAAATGTGTTAATACGTTTATTTTTAAAGTGTTTGATTTTTCTTACAATACGTATTCAAAATCATACACATATTTGTGTGTGAGTTAACAAATTAAATAGTTCAATACACTGATATCCATATTAAAGCTTAATGTAGGCAATTCATAACGCATATAATAAAACATAGTTAATTTAAATTTGTTAAACGCAAACAACAAATATTAAACTTAGAAACAAAATAAATCTTCATAAAACTGATTTCAAGGTGTGTTTTGGTTTCACCATAACTCGTTTTAGAAACGTTTTCTTTAAATTAATGTATTTTAAAACACGTTAGATGCAGATTGTAATCAGTAAGGCTTAATACTTCAATTGATATCAATCCACCAGTGGTTTACGATAAAGGCGAAGCTGCATATGTTTGATCATGTTTTAATTTTATTATCTCCCTTTATGCATCCTTTATCGCGTCTATTTCCAAAAATAAGTGACATATATGGAATATATTTTTCTATTGAAAGTTGTACACAAAATACCTAACACATTTGTTTTGCAAAATATTGCTTTAGAGTTTGTTTATTCATCTCTTTGGTGATTTATGTTTAAAACAATATTTTTTTTGTTTTATGAGGGTCATGTATTTTAACCGTTGACTGCCGAAAATCGTACCACTTTGCGCAAGTAATTTCAACTGATCCTTGTTGAAGAGGGTTTATACTTTCCAATGATATCATAGTTATCCATTTTCTAGCTGGTCCCAACAATTTTTAAAACAAACGTCAATTGTCAATCCAACAGTAATAACAACAACAAAACTTATTATGTAGATTACATTCGGAAAGGGTGATAGTATAAGTTATTATCTTACATGAAGCCCTCTATAAAACAAAGCAGTGCTAACCCTGTGCTTCCGTCATAAATGGTTGGTTAGATGATAATAACTTATATATGCAAAGCATGTTAAATGGGCTTACTTACAAAACAGAAAGTAGATAAAAAAAAACAGTAATTCTAATAGTTTTGCTCATATTTGAAAGCACAACGTTTTTCACTTTTTTAAACGGAATAACCAATTTAATTTAATGTTTTATATTTTGAACGTGATAGTGTTTGTAAAGTTCCATTAACGTACATGTAAATAGAAGACATACTGATGTCGTGCTATCATATCCTTGACTAAAAAGGGCCTTGAGCATCAATTGTCGGATAAACATTGTAGGACTGTTCTTTGACGTATGTTGTTATAATGGTTTTACATAAACACATTCCTATGGTTTAACATAATATGCACGTATATATTTAAAAATAGATAAAGTTATTGTATTGAATTAAACCAAGGATATCTCGCAATGAATAAGGGCTTGTTAAGTCATTTTAAAATCAGTTAATATCCGATAAGGTTATTATGATGGTCCGCTTTATGTATATATATTGTGTTTTCCTATGTTAAGGAACGTTGCGCTCTTTTTAATACTTTTATGATGCCTTCTTCAAATCACGTCCTTCTCCTGGCTGAGCAATACCTTTTGCCAAAAGCGGTCCGTTGAAATGTAGATACAGAGCCGGCCATACGTTCAGCTCCACTACTGGCGTCTTCAAGTCTTTCACAGACCTTGTATAAGGCTTGTACACATTTAGGTTGTATGGTGTGTTGTCAGCATCAGTCATGGACATAGACATGGGCGGATCACACACCATCATCAACCAGCATATCTCAGCACACTTCTCAGCGTAGATGACCAAAGTTTGATCGATTGTGAATATGTCGAATCCTTCAAGCAGGTGTGGAAGTTCTTTCGATGAATATTCCTGAAATATGGTTTGAATAAAATAACAAGAAATCGGTAGAACCGATGGATTCTCCCCGAATAAAGGTAGACATGTGAAATACCATCGGATGAAAAATGTAGGATGAGTTAAGATTACAAGCTTTACATTTTTTTAAAGATTGCAAAGTCCGCAATTTTTTGTTAAACCGAAACATCCAGATGATAATATGCGATACTAGAAATAATACTGATACTTCCTATACAGTTTCATGGATATCAGATGAAAAACTTAGAATTGTAAAACTTCAATGTCCCGTAACTCCGTCAAAAATCATTCAAACGAAACGTCCTAAAAATATGCACTTCTAGGCATCATACTGATACTGCATGTGAAGTTTCGTGAAAATCGGTTGAAAAACATAGAAGTTGAGTGGACAAGGTTTACATTCGAAAAACTTCAATGTCCCGTAACTCCGCCAAAAATCATTCAACAGGGTCCTCCCGATAATATGCGCTACTAGACATCATACTAATACTTCCTATGAAGTTTCGTGAAAATCGGAGGACAAACGTAGAAGGAGTTGAGCGGACAAGGTTTACATTCGAAAAACTTCAATGTCCCATAACTCCGCCAAAAATCATTCGATAATATGCGCTACTAGACATCATACAGACACTTCCTATGAAGTTTAGAGAAAATCGGATGAAAAACGTAGGAGAAGTTGAGCGGACAAGGTTACCATTTGAAATAATTCAAAGTTCCGTAACTCCGTTAAAAATCATTCAACGGGAACCTCCCGATAATATGCGCTACTAGACATCATACAGATACTTCCTACGAAGTTTCGTGAAAATCGCAGGACAAACGTATAAGGAGCTGAGCGGACAAGGTTTATATTCGAAAAACTTCAATGTCCCGTAACTCCGCCAAAAAGCATTCAACGGGAACCTCCCGATAATATGCGCAACTAGACATCATACTGATACTTCCTACGAAGTTTCGTAAAAATCGTATGAAAAACGTAGGAGGAGTTAAGCGGACACGAAAACGGGACAGACGGACATACGGACGGACATGACGGCAACTATATGCTCCCTCGAAAATATCGGTGAGCATAATAATATCAAACCGAGACTGCAATATTTCGTATGTGTCGTGCTCGGCCGTTTCCAAAGGTCCATTATTATACTCTATTTTATATGTACGATGGGAAGAATAAATACGTTCTCCTATCACACAGAGGTCGTTGAATATCTAGGGCTTTGCTACGCTGAAGTCAAAATACCATTTTCGAGATAGCTAACATGTTCGTACTAATGACATTTTAAATACTGAGTTGTGCTCAACCCAGAGCTAGAGGGCGTGAACGGTAGCAAGCAGTTATCACTATTTTTCATGAACAGTCTTAGTGAAAACGAGAATGCTATATTTTTATATTTATCGTGTTGTCGTGATATTTAAATTGAACTTAGCGTCGTAAAACACGCATTTATCAGAAGATGTTCTCGTTATACCTCCTTAACCTCAGCCCGCTTAAGAGAGACAGTAGCTTTAATCGAGTTTAATCGATAGGGTTTCTGACAAGACTAGAAGCAAAGGCAATCACATATATTACTCAGGCATCTACGTAACGAACTGTGAATCGAAATAACGAAATGTTATATTACTTAACTTTACCCCATGATCGGTCAGATTGGGACAGAGACTTCTGACGGAGATGAAATGAAGGGTAACATCCCTTTTAGCGCATGAATTTTCTGTGGTTGTTAGCGTGTGTTATACCTTTGCAACATTGATTGCCGTTTCCGGAGAAAATTGTTTTCTAACACCCTTGAGGACGCCGTGAAGGTTTTGTGTGCGTACTGTCTTTGTCACCGTCATCTTATCAACTGCCACTGGCGAAGATCCGCGAGAGCTTTCATCCTGCTACGAGAAAATAAATGACAGTTACCATTACAAGGATTCAATTCGTTGTCACTTAAGATACCACTGACCTAAATGAGAGCAGAATTGGTTAAGGAAGAATGCGTAAGGACAAACATTTACGTTTTATGAGCTAAATATATTAGGAGCTAAATAACTGTCTTAATTAACGAGATTATTAGTTCTTAGACCAAGTCTATGAAAGGTGTTTGATCCTTAAACCTTTTTTAAAAATAAATGGACAAATTACGGTCATCCAACATTAGGCGCTAATTTGTATATATGTATGTGTTATGGCTGTTTAGCCCATATACATCATCCTGACAAACAATTACATACGCCATAGGAGCTTAAGCTCCCAAGTGAAATTAGCTCTTAAACCCTATTTGTACACACACAAATAACTCTTAAAACCCCATTTATTAACACATGAAAACAAAGGTTGTCTACATATTCAATCTGAATACATACATTGAATATACCCTTTTGAATGAACTTATTTACTTCAAATGCACATTTTTCTATATGTCCGGCTATTGTTATCAACTCATCGATTTGATTTGTAAAACTTTTGTTCAGTATATATACACATCTGTATACATATATTACAATGACGGTTTACAATCATCATTATCATGTTTTTTCCAGTGGCAAAATAAAGAAGAAATAGTCTTCAGATTCTTAAAATAAAACAAGCTCTCAGTCGATAGTTACGGTACTAGCTGAATTTACACGCTTACTAGAATGGTTTGCACATATGGCTGGTCAGCAATGTGGTCAGTGGATAGCATGATACTATTATGTAGAATTGAAAAGGAAAATAGGACCGTAGCTTATTTTAATTACAGAACCTAGACACTGCAACGCTGGGTTGTAAACTTTTCAGCAGATGGAAGTTCACTGGTACATAATAGTTTATAGGAAAATGATCCTTTTCTGGAAAAGAACTGTCCAATAGGAATATATAGACGATTGTAAGAGGTACATGGGGGAGTTTTTCCCCTGGGACTTCATTTGAACACTATTTATATTTCATGTAAATGAGCTACGGCATGCAAAATAAAAATCCCATCGGTCCAGCAGTACCTTTTATCCGTTTTACGACGGATGGGCGAAAAGTGGTCGCATTAATAGCTTACTTTGAGCTTTAAACTAAGGTTAGCTAGCAATAACGAATGCGTACTTGACTGGATTTTTCCAGAAGAATATTTCGGATGTCTTGCTCCTGCTGTCTGAATCTTTCCTCACAGTCGACGAATGTGCTCTAAACAAAAAAAAATTAGAAATAAATGCATGCATTCAACATGTTGTACACAAATAGGCAATAAAACACAAATCAAATTTACATATGTCCATAATAACTAATATTACACCTTATTTGCATATTCCACTCTTTGTTTAATGTGACGTCATCCGGTCCATAAAGTTGCATATTGACAGGGCGTCCGGTCCGATAGCTATATTAACGGACGTGTGCAAAAAACGACGTAAAAATAAATCATAAAACGTATTGATTTAATTTGTTGGTCAGATTCGGTATAATATAACAAATAATGTATGGTGCTGAGGTCCATATGAAGTGTATGGACTGGGCAGTCCATAAACTTGCATATGGACCTCAGCACCATACATTATCTGTTAAATAGTATCATAGATGGCGGTGCAAAAATAAGTACAGTTTCTTTCTGTCATGATGAATTTAAATGAACTTACTACATTTAGCGTCAAACAATTACAGGCATTTAGTAAGTTATTTCACTAAAAAACTGTCGCTACCTATCAACATGTTTAATGACAATACAAAGACTACTTGCCTTCATTATTTCAAACAGAACTCGAACTTTGTCATCGTCTTTTTGTTTATTAAGCTTCTCAAACGCGTCTGACCATTCGTTATCGTAAATTTCTGCGAATTTCTTTCCCAGCTCAGTCGGTCTATTTTTGTCACTAAGGTCTGCTATATTTGGGTTATTGTCACGCATTTTATCGCCCGCCAGTTTACTCATCCTGGAAATATATGATCACAGATTCTGTACTTTGTCAGTTATGAAAAAACGGTAATTGCTGGTGTCAGCGGAGTACATCTTTGATATGTGAGGGACGTAAAATAGATTCACGACGGCAGCTTCACTTATCCGTGTGTTATATTGCGGTAACGCATACTTAGCCGTGTGTTATATTGCGGTAACGCACACTTAACCGTGTGGTATATTGCGGTAACGCATACTCAGCCGTGTGTTATATTCCTGTAACGCACACTTAGCCGTGTGTTATATTGCGGTAACGCATACTTAGCCGTGTGTTATATTGCGGTAACGCATACTTAGCGTGTGTTATATTTCGTAACACAAATTTAGCCGTCTGTTATACTCCGGTAACGCACTTAGACGTGTGGTATATTCCGGACAAACAGACTACGAAAGAACCGGAAACCGCGCTTGCTCAGTCGTGTAAACATGTGAGACGGTCTTCAGTATTATTCAGTAATCAAATATGACACACAATATGACAATTGTTGAACTTATCTAGCCATCCTGCAATACCAGTGGCCTATTTGCCAGACCGTTCCAAGGCGATATCCCTCTTTTAAAACTTGTATGTTGTGGTGTCGCATATTTTGCTTCTGTTATGTCTTATTTATACTCAATGTATGACAAACGGCGTATATGTTGTTGTTTTGTTGCTTTTGGCAGACAATGTTCCAAAAATCCGAACATAAAGGTAGGCATCATCCTTCAAGTAAAACAAGATAAAACATAATGCGAATTTTGGTGTGTATAGTTTTACCTTACCTCAGTCTAAGATCTCCTATATCAGCTCTAGAGTTTTCCAGCTCTGTTGTTAGTCTATTTATTGTACTATTTTTTTCTTGCAATTCCACAAGGACGTCTGCTTTCTCATTGCGCAACCGGTCTACCTTTTTATTCAAATATATGTTTTCTAGGATCAAGTTTTGATTCTCCACATCTTCAGCACGGAGTTTGTGTCCTGGTGGTGGCCTATCACCGGGCTTTGAAGGTTGTTTACTGTTACCACTGTGAGATTTTGGAGACTGTGTTCCTAAAGCACGAACCGCTTCTTTTTCTACTTTATTGTCACGTGGCTTGGCATCTACTTTACCTTCCTGAAAGTATAGTTAAGTTAATGTGTCTCAAGGTATAAGAGCATACATATATAATTGCCTTTTCTTTTGGCAACTTGGTCGATTTATACGGAATTGCATGCACTATATCAACCAAACGTGGATCATAGTTCTATTTCGTGTAGTGCCGTTTAATTGCACAGAGCTGTTACACAATGACATTTGAATCTTTCGTGTCATTTACTGTGTCAATTTAACAAGTGTTTGCGTCTAGATATTATATGCAATAAATCAACCAAACGTGATTAATAGTTATTCATTGGGTAGAATATGGACACAAAAGTTTCGGACAGAGTAATGTTTTATCATATATTAACTTACTTCATTTTGATAGCAAAGCATGCTTGTCATTAGTATACAGACTACACAGTTCAGCAGTTCCACAAATCTGTTTTACGTTGGATTCTACGTTAGATTTTTGTTTAGCTCTGTTTCCCGGAGTCTGCAGACACACAATTAATCAAACTTCAAATCATAATATTATTTTGAAATGCAATACACTGAAATGGCGTTTGCACATCGTATAAGGTTACACTGGACAGAAAACAAAGAGGAAGGTGAGATTAGGGTTAAAAGTTTCCTGGGAGCGAACAGACACCTGGAAAAGCTCTGAAGCTCTTATGTCAAGGCCTTATCCACCGAACTACCGAGGCCGCACTGAAGCTCTTATATCAAGGCCTTATCCACCGAGCTACCGAGGCCACACTGAAGCTCTCATATCAAGGCCTTATCCACCGAGCTACCGAGGCCGCACTGAAGCTCTTATATCAAGGCCTTATCCACCGAGCTACCGAGGCCGCACTGAAGCTCTTATATCAACGCCTTATCCACCGAGCTACCGAGGCCACACTGAAGCTCTTATATCAAGGCCTTATCCACCAAACTACCGAGGCCACACTGAAGCTCTTATATCAACGCCTTATCAACCGAGCTACCGAGGCCACACTGAAGCTCTTATGTCAAGGCCTTATCCACCGAGCTACCGAGGCCACACTGAAGCTCTTATGTCAAGGCCTTATCCACCGAGCTACCGAGGCCGAACTGAAGCTCTTATGTCAAGGCCTTATCCACCGAGCTAGCGAGGCCGCACTGAAATTCTTATATCAAGGCCTTATCCACCGAACTACCGAGGCAGCACTGAAGCTCTTATATCAAGGCCTTATCCACCGAGCTACCGAGGCCGCACTGATGCTCTTATGTCAAGGCCTTATCCACCGAGCTAGCGAGGCCACACTGAAGCTCTTATATCAAGGCCTTATCCACCGAGCTACCGAGGCCACACTGAAGCTCTTATGTCAAGGCCTTATCCACCGAGCTATCGAGGCCGCACTGAAGCTCTTATAGCAAGGCCTTATCCACCGAGCTACAGAGGTCGCACTGAAGCTTTTATGTCTAGGTCTTATCCACCAAGCTACAGAGGTCGCACTGAAGCTCTTATGTCAAGGGCTTATCCACCGAGCTACCGAGGCCACACTGAAGCTCTTATGTCAAGGCCTTATCCACCGAGCTACCGAAGCCGCACTGAAGCTCTTATGGCAAGGCCTTATCCACCGAGCTACCGAGGCCGCACAGAAGCTCTTATGTCTAGGTCTTATCCACCAAGCTACAGAGGTCGCACTGAAGCTCTTATGTCAAGGCCTTATCCACTGAGCTACCGAGGCCGCACTGAAGCTCTTATATCAAGGCCTTATCCACCGAGCTACCGAGGCCACACTGAAGCTCTTATGACAAGGCCTTATCCACCGAGCTGC
Organism: Cyrtodaria siliqua; assembly: GCA_037043455.1. Lineage (NCBI taxonomy): Eukaryota > Metazoa > Mollusca > Bivalvia > Adapedonta > Hiatellidae > Cyrtodaria > Cyrtodaria siliqua. Next base: position 110,188 of record JAWPHD010006170.1, on the reverse strand, counting down.
CGAGGCCGCACTGAATCTCTTATATCAAGGCCGTATCCATCGAGCTACCGAGGCCGCACTGAAGCTCTTATATCAAGGCCTTATCCACCGAGCTACCGAGGCAACACTGAAGCTCTTATATCAAGGCCTTATTCATCGAGCTACCGAGGCCACACTGAAGCTCTAATGTCAAGGCCTTATCCACCGAGCTACCGAGGCCGCTGTCAAGGCCTTATCCGCCGAGCTAGCAAAGCCACGCTGAAGCTCTTATATCAAGGCATTATCCACCGAACTACCGAGGCAGCACTGAAGCTCTTATATCAAGGCCTTATCCACCGAGCTTACGAGGCCACACTGAAGCTCTCATATCAAGGCCTTATCCACCGAGCTAACGAGGCCACACTGAAGCTCTCATATCAAGGCCTTATCCACCGAGCTACCGAGGTCGCACTGAAGTACTTATATCAAGGTCTTATCCACCGAGCTACCGAGGCCACACTGAAGCTCTTATGTCAAGGCCTTATCCACCGAGCTACCGAGACCTTACTGAAGCTCTTATGTCAAGGCCTTATCCACCGAGCTACCGAGGCCACACTGAAGCTCTTATGTCAAGGCCTTATCCACCGAGATACCGAGACCTTACTGAAGCTCTTATATCAAGGCATTATCCACCGAGCTACCGAGGCCACACTGAAGCTCTTATATCAACGCCTTATCCACCGAGCTACCGACCTTACTGAAGCTCGTATGTCAAGGCATTATCCACCGAGCTACCGAGGCCACACTGACGCTCTTATGTCAAGGCCTTATCCACCGAGCTACCGAGGCCACACTGAAGCTCTTATGTCAAGGCCTTATCCACCGAGCTACCGAGGTCGCTGCCAAGGCCTTATCCACCGCGCTACCGAGGTCGCTGTCAAGGCCTTATCCACCGACCTTCCGAGGCCACACTGAAGCTCTTATGTCAAGGTCTTATCCACCGAGCTACCGAAGCCGCAGTCAAGGCCTTATCCACCGAGCTACCGAGGCAACATTGAAGCACTCAGGTCAAGGCCTTATCCAACGAGCTATCGAGGCCACAAGTTGTATATTGAGGACTACAACTCAGTTTAGAAGATCTAACGGGTCATTCTCTTTTTCAACTTGTCTCAGTTGGTCATCCAATTTTACAGTTCAGAGAATTATATTTTACGAAATTATCGAAACAATCGACAGTGGACTGTTTGAGAGAACATATGGTATATTTCACGAATTTGTTCCGATATTAAGACATATACAATTACCTGTTTGCCTTGAATACCCTTTTTACCCTGCAGCAATTCCAGTTCTTTCATTGCCTTATCATAAATGTGTGCACTAACAGTTTTTGCTTGGTACCATCTTGTAATGTATTGCTCGATAAATTGTTGATAAACAAGTTTCCCAACTTTCACAGTAAATTTACTGCCTGCAATATCATCTTGGGTGTCTGAAATACATTTCAGTAGAATCAGCAAAAAATGATAACACAGAAAGGTGATGTTATTTTAGAATTGAATTGAATTAAATTAACTGTTGAAGTCACACCAACAGCTGAGGTAATATGGCCGTCTTTCCAGCTTCCATTGGCGGAGGATGACCCCAGGTGCCCCTACGGGCAATTTTCGTGCACGTTCGGGCACCTGGGTAGAACCACCAACGTTCCGCAAGCCAGCTGGATATCTTTCTCACATAACGATTCCTGGTCCATGAGGGTTCGAACCCACAGCGATGAGGAGCAAGTGGTTTTAAGTCAGAGACTCTAACCACTCGGCCACGGATGTTATTTTGGAGAACAGCGAAAAGACTCCTAACTGATGTAATGGAGGTGAGCATTTGATGTGGGTGAAAGCTACATTTCCTGCTCGACTTATGTGCTGTGTGGCGGCCGTAAAATGTTGTCCCACTACAAAGCAGTAGTGTTATTACTTACTGGTCCTTTGGGATCATCAAACCCAATCTATGTGGCTTTAAGGGCTATTGGTCAGCCATCTTTAAAAAGAAAATCCAAAATGGATGGGGTATTGAAATTGAAATTTTTATCCAAATGCATATTTTAGGCATGAACAATGTCAGTGATATAATAGATGACAGTAATTCAACACTATTGATGTGAACATATTATAAGAAACAAAATTCATTTGGCAAAAATAGTGCCCTTTATATTCGAAAAGTTTAGTGCAATTTTACTCTAAGATGTTTTGTTTTTTATGTTAAATAAATTTGTTCATAGAATTTTCCATTTATCTAAAAATGGCATCATCGCTATATAATTACAAGATTTTTTGTATAACAGTCCACCACTAATTGATTGTCAACAAAATATATACGTATTCCCTAGGCTTTTTATTGCTATATGACAATTTTCTTTTCACACAAAAATCCCCTCATAAATGTGTTGTCTTTTTATTTGGACTATTGTGAATTAATAAGAAGTGCATTTGGATTAAACGGACACTTGATATTTAGATTAAAGGGACACTTGCCAATATTATTTGGACTTAATTCGTATATCGGATTTTAAAGAAACACTGGATTCAGTTTATGTATTTTTTTAAGTGAATATTTTTCATTGTAGTATTTGAATAAATGTGTTATTATATTTTAAAAATAGTTGTTGGTTTTGCTTCCTTTCTTGTTTCATTTTACCCGTAAAGTACATTAATATTAGTAGTTATAGTCTTGACAAGGTATTGGAATTTGACTTTTGACATGTGATGTCTAATTGAAGCATTGACTATTGTGAATTATTCGCAGCATCTCGATCACTTCAGGGAACCGTTTCTTGAATGTATCTAGAAGTGAGCCATACTGATTACGTCATACTAACACTGCCATGCCTTAGATCATAGAAGATGCCCGCAAAAGGCTCCGGCAGTCAAAATCATAATAACATCAACGTTTTTCAATGTCATTTAGCCGATTGTTCTATGAAAGTGCTAATTGTACCCAATATGCATTGTAACAAGAGATGTTTGTAAAACATATATGCCCCTCTTCAACGACCATGACTCAAACATTACTGCCAAGTTTCGAGTTTGTAGTGCCAGCTGTTCTTGAGTTATCGCGAAGACAAGCAATTTTAGTGATTGTTTTACAAGTTTTGTTACCATAGCAACCACATTTCTTAAGCGAATCGATCAAAAAGGAAAGGTGCACAACTAGACCATGACACAAACATTCCTCCTGCCAAGTTTCGAGTTTGTAGTGCAAGCTGTTCTTGAGTTATCGCGAAGAAAAGCATTTTTTTTGTGATTTTTTACAAGGTTTGCTACCATGGCAACCACATTTTTTAAGCGAATCTACCCAAAAGAAGAGGTGCACAACTAGACCATGACACAAACATTCCTCCTGCCAAGTTTCGAGTTTGTAGTGCAAGCTGTTCTTGAGTTATCGCGAAGACAATCAATTTTAGTGATTTTTTTACAAGTTTTGTTACCATGGCAGCCACATTTCTTAAGCAAATCTACCCAAAAGGGGAGGTGCATAACTACACTATGACACACACATTCCTGTCAAGTTTCGAGTTTGAAGTTCCAGCTGTTCTTGAGTTATCGCGAAGAAAAGCATTTTTTTTGTGATTTTTTACAAGGTTTGCTACCATGGCAACAACATTTCTTAAGCGAATCTACCCAAAAGAAGAGGTGCACAACTAGATCATGACACAAACATTCCTGCCAAGTTTCAAGTTTGTAGTCCCAGCTGTACTTGAGTTATCGTGAAGACAAGCAATTTTTAGTGATTGTTTACATGTTTTGTTAACATGGTAACCACATTTCATAGGCGATTCTACTCAAAAGGGGAGGTGCATAACTAGACCACGACACAAACATTCGTTTGTAGTGATAACTGTTCTTGAGTTATCTCGAAGACAATAGTTCGGGACGAAGTGGGGCGGGGGCGCATAATAACAAACATGCAAACGCAAATCATACATCAACACGTGTTTGACAGCCATATTGTTTATATAGCAACAGTGCACTTTTTTCCGTCTCGTTGACTTCCGGTTAACAAAATGTCAAAGTTTTAAATATAGTAGTCAGTCGAAATTTATACATTTGTTAAAGTAAATGGAGTTAAAATGGTATAAGGAAGTCTCTCTTTGACGGTAACCTTGCCGTTTTCCAGCTACTACAATAATAGCTCTAATGGTAAATAGATTCTGTACATACCGTACTTACCATATAGCTTAATCAAGTAGAATACTAGTACCTCGGGTAGCTTTAACGGCGAGGTTTCTGAAGACATATCGCAATGCCTTGACTTAACAACCACTGCTTTTTATTTTATTTGAATAAGCATTTATTAACATATGTCCATGCATACAACTCCCCGAAGGATATCACGCCATTCTCAGTGGCTGTAAACCCGGTATCAGCGCAAATGGATTCTCGACGAAAACCAGTCACAATTGCTCATCGACAGTGGTATCGGTTTCGCCACGAATATTCAATGATTCTCAACGATGTACGTTTACAAACGTGGATTTTGAATGAAAATGGTAATCATTTTGCTTTTAAGAGAGTTTTTCACGCGAAATACATCCCTATATACGCTAGTATGAGTTAACTAATTATGTTTAATAAAAGTGTTTGCATAGTTTCTATATAAACCACATTTTATACATCAACTTATCAAATGAAAGAATTCTTAAAAACGTTAAAATGTATTGCAATTTAATACATTATGCTTTATCAAAACAGGTAAACAAACCAGTAGAAAATAATAATTAGTTCATATTGTTTCTCATAGGGTTAAAAAGAACATTTTTTAAAATAAAAATGCATGATATGGTTTCTCCCTGAAAGTGTCACCGCGTCTCGACGACAACATTTTTAATGTAACGGTTACTCAACGACGATTTTTCTCTTTTCAGTCTAACTAGCAGATGCAAACATTATTCACTGTGGTTTTCATCATGTACATAAGCGGTTAAACACTGTATTAAAAGACACGGGAACAGGAAAAAGCAATAATATAGACAGTTGAATCAAATTACGGGATTAATCATAAAACTATTCCATTTAACATGCACGGAACCGATACATAGTGTGATTCATACCAACTTTATGAGTCTACGTACTGTTCAGTACGAGAACAATTAAAAACTAACACAACCATCATTATGGGGTGTCGTATTGCCTTTGTAAACACCATGCATGTGTTGATATCTCCAAATGATGTTATTAATAAAAGCCAATACGGCTGTCCATACATCAATTTATGCGGCTTGTGTAGTCTTGTGTCCAAGACTATCGTGACGCTATTAAATATTCATATATCCGTCATATCCATCTTTTTTTTTTAATATTTCATATGTATGCTATAGTAGTGTAACCAACATGCTTCACGTTTGTATTCACTGGTGTAATCGTTAAAGGGAGAAAGTGCATGAAATGAGAAATTTGGAAATCGCCGAACACGATAAATACAAAAAATACTGCAGTCTCGGTTTGATTGAGACTGTGCCTGAACGGTAGTGATAATGCTTGCTACCGTTTATGCCTCTAGCGGCGGGTTGGGCATTAAAATAAGCCTTTCAATTTATTAATCCAGTATCAGTTTGGCTTTAAACCTACTTGCATATATTTAAAAACAATGTTGATTGTTGAACTTTTCTTCGTTATTCTACCATGGGTTTGAATATATTACTGATCAAATATAACCAACAGTTAGTAATATGTAAAACAAAAGTGCCTTATACTATTGTTATAATTAATATTAATGATTAAACAAATGCATTTTTATGTAAAAAAAAAAACTGAACTTGTCTAAACTCGATTGCCGCGTGTCCCTTTAATACTTTCATATTCCATAGATGTACTAACATCTATTCCTTTATTCCGAATCGAACCAGGCTCAGAAACAGACTAGAAGTGGGAGGAACTACGTTTCCATATACGGCACTCGTCGTTCGCCGAGTATGACGAATACTCCGCCGAGTATGGCGAATACTCAACCTACTTTATCAAGAAGGGCGACTCATATCTCGATGGTAGGTATCGAAGTACAGAATATGTCCTTCCATATTTTGGGGACAATGGAGACATTGACTATGTTTACAACATGGAGAAATATGTTCAACATGCTGTTCTTTCCGACGACATTATTGACAGGGCAAATGTGTTACATAATAGTAACATACATGTATATTCTTATTAATGCTTTTAAAGCCGCTACTCCGCCAAACAAAACGCTCTTTTTTACAACATATGTACACCGTTTCTAAGCCTATCAACGGTAAGGTATATATGTAACTTTCATAAGTTATGAATCTGAGCTCTAAAACTACAATAGACACGCCTTAACAACAATAGATACGCATTAACTACAATAGACACAACTTAACAAGGCACCCTATTGTTATCGTTGCAGAAGCGTCGAATTGTGAGTTACCAACTCAATTTTGCGTGTTTTCAATTACGGTTATTTTAACTACTCGTAAATAAATCTAGATGATTTAATGCAAATTTGACGGTAATAATATACACTATTACTTGACACAACGTATGTCTATATCATCTCCGTTAACGTTAACAACATATTCTGACTTTAATACTCCAATAAACTAGATAACCTTGAATTTAAACTCATTGTGAAATATGTTTTGAAAGTAAATGTTAGCAGTTAGTAGAGCAGAACAAACTCAATCAAAAAATGTTGTGGTTTTCAAAAAAAATAAAAAAATGTGCAGACCTTTCGGCTAAAATAACACATTTATCATCATTCAAAGACCACATGTACCGGAATACCGGAACTCTTAGAATCAAACCCCACCCAAGTACACCGACAAGTATAGTATCCCGGCACAACCAGTTTTCGTTCACATAAGGACAGAACATGAAATTAAAACTTTAAATTTAAATAGAAGACTTTTCCTTCCCAGTCAATATTCTCATTAATTATAGAACTGATATTCTGCATAATCATGCCAAATTGACATGACCTCTATTGTTTACATTTTTAAAGCAGAGTGACGACCTACTTACCTCATTCCTAACGGAAATTCGAGCACTTCCGGTAAACAATGAAAAGTATACTGCATAACAGAAAGTTGTACCCAACAATATATTTAACATATAGTCAACACTTCTAAACAGTTAAAAAAAGAATTTTAACCCATGGAAATTACTTTTAGAAAGTATTTACAATTTATTTTTAATGTTGTGTTTTTTCAGGTGCACATGAAAGGTAAAACAAGGAGTCCCCACCCCTTCTTATGACCCTAACATGAGTTGAAAATGCTAAATAAACCCAATCCTCAAAATTGTCACATCTTCCACCTGATAACAATCCTAATTTGAGTAAACAGGCTGAGGTTTGAGAGAACGAACTGCTTGCAGACTACACATTTTCCAGATTATTTTCAAACATTTTCATGCGGAACGTCGGTGGTTCTACCCAGGTGCCCGCCCGTGCACGAAAATTGCCCGGAGGGGCGGTCTTCTTCCACCAATGGAAGCTGGAAAGTCGCCATATGACCTTAGCTGTTGGTGCGACTATAAAATCCAATTCAATCAATCAATCAAACATTTTCAGTAAAATTACATATTTAAGGTGGCTATTTTTTTATCTGCAGTATACTTTTGATTTTTCGGGGGAAGGTAGATAATGATATTACGTCAGCAATTGTGCAGACGCCAGCTATTTAAATTGTAATAAATCAAAAGATGGTTTTAATCAAATGTTAAGGAAAGGAATATTATGGAATAGTGAAATTGACTAAAATACATATTGAGGTCAGCTTTTTATTTGAATAATGCCTCTCGTATCTCCATTTTTGTTTATATTGCCATGTTGACATTTCTGAATGGGTATATGTCAAAATAGCAGGTGATTGTATGCAAATGAGGTAGCGCATTCTTATTTCCACAGTTTATTCGAATTCAGGTTGTGTACGAAAAGTGGTTGTATCTGGCAATGTGGAAACACTGGTGGTGGTGGTGTTGGTGTAGGGATGGTTTGGGAGTGGGGTGGGGTGGGAGATGCAAAACATACACTATCTGAACCCCTCTCAGATTATGCATGTGTATGTAACCATTTTGTTAGCCGGAAGTCAGCTTGTCAGCAAATAGTGCGCTGTTGCTACATAAACGATATGGCGGTTAGCCACACGTGTTAAATCATTTTACAAAATCTCAAACACGTTAGGCTAAGAAAAGAAATAGTTGTGTTTCAGGTTTCCTGCTAAAAAAAAAGTGGTAGGTAGGTCGAGTTTCTTCTCTCTTTTTCCTTTTTTTTTCACTGCACGAAGGTAGAAATTACAATATTGTTTCAATAAAATATGCACTGAAGATAAAAGTACACACAGCTCTCTATGTTGCTATTCTATAACTGGAAGTATTAAATATGTTAAACAAGTGGATTGAAGCACATGTATTGTATTCGTCACGAAAATCATTTCTATTAAAAAAACAAAAAAACAATGATACATGATATAACTTTCTAATAACATGATATTAAACATAATAACAAGACAACACCAAATATAAATGTCCATAAATCAGGATTTCACACAGGGCCACCACGGATTTGCATAAAATGTTATTTATAATAGAGGAACGTACGAGACAAGAAAGCAAACAAGACGCTCTACTGGCTAAAGATATGTCTATTTAAAACTGTTACCCCCGGGGCGTGTCCAAATTTGACACCAAGGTCACCATTTGAACACACTTGGTAGAGGACCATAAGCTGATGCTACATGTAATACATGAGAGCTCTGTGCCATGTGGTTCCAGAGAAGAAGATTTTTTTCAGTTTTTGCCTATACAAGCCTAAGTAAAACTGTGACCCCAGGGTGGGGCCAAATGTGACCAATGGGTCACCATTTGAACAAACTTGGTAGAAGACCATAAGCTGATAGCAAATGCAAACTATTAAACCTCTGGCTCTTGCAGTTTCAGAGAAGAAGATTTTTTAAGTTTTTCCCTATACATGTCTATGTAAAACATGTGACCCTTGGGGCGGGATCAAATGTGACCAGAGGGTCACCATTTGAACAAACTTGGTAAAGGACCATAAGCTTATAGCAATTGCAAAATATTAAACCTCTGGCTCTTGCAGTTCCAGAGAAGAAGATTTTTTTCAGTTTTTCCCTATGCAAGCATTTATGTAAAACTGTGACCCCCGGGGCGGGGCCAGATGTGACCCCAGGGTCAACATTTAAAAAAATTGGTAAAGGACCATAAGCTTATAGCAACAGAAAAATATTAAACCTCTGGCTCTTGCAGTTTCAGAGAAGAAGATTTTTTAAGTTTTTCCCTATACATGTCTATGTAAAACCATTTGAACAAACTTGGTAAAGGACCATAAGCTTATAGAAAATGTAAAATATCAAACCCTTGGCTGTTGTAGTTTCCGAGAAGATTTTTTAAAAGTCTATGTAAAACTGTGACCCCCGGGGCGGGGACAAATTTGACCCCAGGGTCACCATTTGAACAAACTTAGTAGAGGATCATAAGCTGATGCTACATGTAATACATGAGAGCTCTGTGCCTTGTGGTTTCAGAGAAGAAGATTTTTTAAAGTTTTTTCCTATATGTCTATATGAAAAACATGCAAAACCTCAATATACAAACTTTGGATCCCCGGGGCACGGCCATTTTTGTCCCCGGGTACTTTATTTGAACAAACTTGATAGTCTATGCGTTGGCGATCATTTTAAAAGAAAAAACTGTTGAAATCTGTCCAGCGGTTCTGGAGAAGAAGATTTTTTAAGGTTTCGACCATATATGGTAATGGCAGCCATCTTGGATGTAGCGCTGACCTAATTTTAACAAAATCTAAAAAGCATTCATCTAAGGATCATCCATGTGAAATTTGGTCAAAATTAGCCAAGCGGTTTTTGAGGAGAAGTCGTTTGAAGAAAAGTTAACGGACGGACGACGGGCGAGGAAGACGGACAACACACCATCCCATAAGCTCTGCTGGCCATTTTTTTTTACTTTTAATATTTCAATTTTATAAACATTCGTCGTGTCAGCCGAAGAATACATTTGACTTTTTTTTATTGTGTTGTTAGGACAAATACATACAGAACCGGTGACAGTAGTATTATAGCCTTTATCACATAACATAACATAACATGTTATTCAGCATTAAACCATTACAATAGTTTATAGCCTACAAAATGAATAATACAATCTTTCTCCCATTCATGGTGACATTATGCAAATAAATATAAATATCAAATGTTAATTCCAATTCTTTTCAAGGAGGAATGCAATTATTATAGATTTTCTGACATCTTTCGTTCATAAATACTCATACCCGGAAAATGTTATTGTAAAAGTTGTTATAAACCTAGTACAATATGTCAGCTATTTGATGCCTTCGTTAGCTCTATATTAAATTAGGCTTGTGAAATATGGGGATTTAGTAAAATTAAAGAAATTGAAAGAATACACCTAAAGTTCCTTAAATCTCAATCTACTTGTTATGCTGTTATAAATGGTGACTTATGTAGATAGCCTATGTATGTTAATAGATATGTCCATATTGTTAAGTATTGGTGCACAATTTCGTATTGCACTTACTAAGTTAAGACTGTCTTCACATCAACTGCGGATTGAAACGTGTCGTTATGGTGTTAACAGAATCGACCATGATCAACGCTACTGTTTAATTTGTAATTCTGGTGATCTAGAAGACGAATACCACTTTATTTGTATATGTCTAGCATACACTGACATTCGAAAACAATATATTAAATCACGTTACTTTGTTAGACCAAGCGTTTTTAAATTTATTGAGCAGACTGTTAGTTTTTCTGTTATCTCAAAACTTTGTAAATTTGTATATCAAGCGACAATTATTTGACAAAACATAGTTAATCGTCATGAAAATGTACTGTAAATCTCACTTAAAGTAAATAGTACACCATATTTTGCACATCTATATGCTTTAACGTTCTTCATGATATTTCAATATGTATAAATGTACATACATAAACATTGCATTATCCTATTTTTGTTCAATGTACTTAGTACAACCTCACGTTCAATATATGTTTGTATACCTTTTCCGTATAAATCATGTTTTGCTCATTGCCTTTATGTCTAACTGACTGTTGTATATAATATTATTCATTGTATCACGTAACAAGAAACAATGTAATGTTTACGTTACTTAATAAAGAACCTTGAATCTTGTTATAGAAGAAGAAGCAATTTATTTCAAAATCAGTAAGCCATAGCCCCATGTGATCATACAATATATACATATACATTTTTTTAACTATTATACAATCAATGTGTTAATTATTACAGTGCGTTTTTCAGAGGCATAATATAGGTATTTGCTCAACTGTTCGAATAAGTGTTTAAATTGCTTCGACATGATAGTATCAAATTTATTAAGTGTTAGCCATCTACAGAAAAATCTTGGCAAATACGTTGTTCTCAGTTCCGCATAAAACGGACACACGAGCAAACAAGAGGCCCAAGAGGGCCTGTGAACTCTCTACTGGCTAAAACAGCTCTTATATGGTAAAAATCAGATAAAAAATGAAGTAACAACATATTTAACAAAGGAAAATACAATACAGCATTGTTCAACAAATCAAGGGCCATAACTCTTTCGTTACTAATAAGATCTAGCTGGTTTTCGAAATTGTCCAAGATTTCATTGATATACCGCGCTTTGCACAACAAGACATCATATTGAGGCTTCCTGCCAGATTCGTAGAAATCCAACAAGCCGTTTAGGAGCAGTAGCGCCGACAAGAAATTTAAAGTAAACATGTCAAAGGGTCATAACTCTGTCAAAAATCAGCGAACAGGAAAAAAAGCGCGATATGCACAACTTGACACCTTACCGATGCTTCCTGTCAAGTTTCGTCGAAATCCAGCAAGGCATTTAGGAGGAGTAGCGCCGACAAGAAATTTAAAGTAAATGTCAAGAGGCTGTAACTCCATCAAAAATCATCGAACCGGAAAAAAACGCAATAGGCACAACTAGAAATCAAAGCTTTCTGTTAAGTTTCGTCAAATTCAACAGTGTTAACAAAAAAACAAAAACAAAAAATAAAAAAAATGAAAAAAGTAATTAAAAAGAAAATGAAACAAATAATGAAAATGAAAATAAAACAAGAGGCCCAAGAGGGCCTGTGGACGCTCTACTGGCTAATTGAATTGAATTGGGGTTTTAAGGCGCACCAACACATGAAAAGGTTATATGGCGCCTAAAAGGCATGAACATGCCAGGCTCATCTTCCATGTACATCGAGATAAAATATGGAAAATGGGCCTAGAACCTTCTCACCCTGAACTGCAGAGTTGCTGCAAATTCTATCGTAGAAACTCCATTTACGCTGGAGCCACGTTATTGTTTTTCTGCCACTGGTCTTTTGATGCGAGCGAGATAGCACCTGAAACAATGCAGGGATCATGATGAAGACCTTTAATGAACATGAACAAAAAATGATAAAATGAACATGAATTTCGGGGGATTCTACCCCTCTGCCTACCCCTCCAAAGGGATCTGCAGTGGCCGTATTCTTTGCCCCGTGACCAAACGGGGCCCCCGGCAACCACACGGGGCCTCTACTGGCTAAAAAATCTCTTATAGATTTAGATAGATATAGCTAGATATAGCTCTCTTCTCCTATAGATTTAACAAAGGAAAATACAATATAGAATTTTTCAACAAATCAAGGGCCATAACTCTGTTATTACTAACAAGATCTAGCTGGTTTTCGAAATTGTCCAAGATTTCATTGATATACCTTGCTTTGCACACCTAGACATCATACTGAGGCTTCCTGCCAAATTTCGTAGAAATCCAACAAGCCGTTTAAGAGGAGTAGCGCCGACAAGAAATATGAAATAAAATGTCAAAGGGCCATAACTCCGTCAAAAATCAGCGAACTGGAACAAAAGCGTGATATGCACAACTAGACATCTTACCGATGCTTCCTGCAAAATTTCGTCGAAATTCAACAAGGCATTTAGGATGAGTAGCGCCGACAAGAATTTTTAAAGTAAGTGTCAAGTAATTAAAAAGATAATAAAAAAAATAAAAATAAAAAAAATAAAAAATCTAATCAATCAAAAAAAAAAATTAATATAAATTTTAAAAAAAAAATTAAAAAATTTAAAAAAATAAAAAATAAAAAATAAATTGAAAAAAAAAAATGTTACCCCCGGGGCGCGTCCAAATTTGAACAAACTTGGTAAAGGACCATAACCTTATAGTAAATGCAAAATATCAAACCTCTGGCTGTTGTAGTTCCCGAGAAGAAGATTTTTTAAAAAAAATACTATATAAGTCTATGTAAAACTGTGACCCCCGGGGCGGGGACAAATTTGACCCCAGGGTCACCATTTGAACAAACTTAGTAGAGGATCATAAGCTGATGCTACATGTTATACATGAGAGCTCTGTGCCTTATGGTTTCAGAGAAAAATATTTATATTACATATATGTCTATATGAAAAACATGCAACCCCTCAATATACAAACTTTGGAACCCCGGGGCACGGCCATTTTTGACCCCGGGGACTTTATTTGAACAAACTTTATAGTCTAGGCGTTGGCGATCATTTTAAAAGAAAAAACTGTTAAAATCTGTCCAGCGGTTCTGGAGAAGAAGATTGTTTAAGGTTGCGACCATATATGGTAATGGCAGCCATCTTGGATGTAGCGCTAATTTTAACAAAACTAAAAAGCATTTATCTAAGGATCATCCATGTGAAGTTTGGTCAAAATTAGCCAAGCAGTTTCTGAGGAGAAGTCGTTTGAAGAAAAGTTAACGTACGACGACAGAACACGGACGACGGACGACGGAAGACGGACAACACAAAACGACAAGACGAAAAAAAAGGTTAGGGTCGGCACAAAATACAGGATCGGTTGGGAACCTGAAACACGACTATTTTTTTTCTTGACCTTAGCCAAAAGCACAAGTATTCGGCGCGTAATTGGTCACTATTACCCCTTCCCCCCCCCCCCACCCACCCCACACGCCCTCACCGCACACACCCACAAAAAAACAAAAAAAAAACATCATCAAAAAGTCATTTCATAACATTTTAAAACTTTTCTAAAAAAGGAAAGTTTTAAAATGTTACGAAATGACTTTTTGGATGATGAACTTTCCTAAAAAAATAAAATTTCATATATATGTTTGTTTGTTTTTTAGGAAAGTTTTAAAATGTTATGAAATGACTTTTTGGATGTTTTTTTTTGTTGTTGTTGTTTTTTTTAGTGGGGTGTGTGGGCGGCGCGGGTGTAGTAGAGGAGTGTGTGGGGGCGGTGGGGGCGGTGGAGGTGTGGTGGGGGGGGGTAGTAGTGACCAAATCCAAATTACGCGCCGAATACCTGTGGCCAAAAGCAATCAGATGAGCAGAATGTACATAAAAACAGATGTTTAGTTTTACTTTCGTTTTTGACCCGTTAGTGTATGTTTTTTTTATCGAATCTTCAGTGAAATTTCAGTTACTTGATTAACGGACCTAGTGAGAAAAAATGTCCTAGGGACAATGTTAATGTGACCCCTCCATTATCCTGCACTATAGCAACAAACACAGATTTCAGTTTCACTTTCGTTTGGACCGCAAATAATACGCTTTCTAATTGTAGAATAAAATGTTAGTCAAAGTCGTTTTCTGTTCGTCTCGCAAAAGCCCCTGATGAATAAAAGTACAGTACATACCTTTCTTGCGGTTAGCCATTTTTTATTAATTGTATTTCATAGAAAATTCATAGAAATTGGTTGATATTACTTCCTTGCGAATACGACTTGTGCGCACAACGCGTTCTATAAATAGATCTAATCAATATTGATCCGAAAACTCAATCTCCACGCAGAGTTATCGTTCCTTGCACTCACATCTAACCGTTGGACCATTCGCAACATCTCGTACAATGCTTCGCAGCATGAGATCCCGAAGAATGACGGGATTGGCCGAGCGTTCACGATTGACCATTGGACTAGACTGCTCCACAGCCGTCATTAAAATAGCTTGTTTGAGTGAACGAGACATGCGCCGTGGAGCAGTCTAACCGTTAGACGTGAGAATCATTGCTCTTACGTAGGCATACCTATACAATCTTCGGGAGGTACACACCATACGAGCTATGATTCTCGCAGCTAAATTGCCATATGCGTGGTTAGAAGGGCAGGGGTGGGGTGGTGACAGGCCAGAGGCGGATAAAGGATTTGTGATTATGGGGTCAGACTAGGGGCGCATTTAAAAGACATGAACTATCATACTAACTTTTCAGTCAGATTTAAGGGGTTGGGTTGGTAGATGGGTGGAGGGGTGGGTTTTGGGTTGTGGTGCAGTAATAAAAACACCGAAAACCAAAACAGCAACGAAAATAATACGCTATTTCACACTAATGTTCATTACTTCGCCAAAGCCCCGCCCGAACCCCACCTCCACCACTATAGCCCGCCGCCTGAATCCAAATGATCAGATAGGGGTGCATAATATCTTCCATCGGGGTAAAGTGTTTAATGAGAAGGATAGTGTTTCAAGGTTTAAAATGCGGAAAAGTGTGGGGGATTTTAAGATAAATGACATTAATTATCATGTCCATATAAGTTATATACGGGAGACCATCGGATAATCGAGGTTTGGATAAGAACGTGAAATCGGTCCGATAGACCGATGAGGTGCGGGCAATGTGCAAACATCGCCTTTCTGTAGATACGTGTAGATACAGTGAAGTTGGATGTATGTACCAGGTTTATCCGTTTCTCTAGGGCAAACTTATTCCGTTTACAAAATAAGAGTGAAATCACCTTGATGAAAAGATTGTCCCCTCGCAAATGAACACATGTTCACAGTTTAACAACCAAAAAGGGAACAATAATGAAAATAAATGTGGTTTCAGAGAAGACATTTTTTAAGTTTTCCTTATATAAGTCTATGTAAAACATGGAAAATCTTTATATAAAAACTTTAGAAAAAATAAACAAAAGAAAAATGCATCCAAACAAGAAACAATAATAAAAATGAAGAATAAAAAAACGTGTTTACTTCCACTGGGATTTGAACCCACGGCACTAGGTTCCCAGTGTACAAGAAGTAATTTAAAGATTGTTCTATGGCGGTCATCCATGCGGTTTCTGAGAAGATGTTTAAAGATTTTCCCTATATAAGTCTATGTAAAACATATAACCCTTGGGACGGGGCCAAATGTGACCAAATGATCACCATTTGAACACGCTTGTTAGAGGACCATAAGCTTATAGCAAATGCAAAATATTAAACCTCTGACTCTTGTAGTTACAGAAGATGTTTTTAAGTTTTTCCCTATATAAGTCTATATAAAACATGCAACACCTAGGCCGGGGCCAAATATGATCCCAGGTTCACCATTTTAACAAGCTTGGTAGAGGAACATAAGCTTATATTAAATGCAAAAAATTAAACTTCTGGCTCTCGTAGTTTCAGAGAAGATTTGTTTTACATTTTTCTCTTTATAAGTCTATGTAAAACATGTAACCCTGGGGCGGGCCAAATGTGACTCCGATGTCACCATTTGAACAATCTTGGTAGAGGACCAGAAGCTTATAGTAAATGAAAAAATTTAAACCTCTGGCTCTTGTAGTTTCAGAGAAGATTTTTTAAATATTTCCTTATATAAGTCTATGTAAAACTGTGACCCCGGGGCGGGGCCAAATTGTGACCCCAGGGTTACAGTTTAGACAATCTTGGTAGTATATATATTGGCGATCATTTTAAAAGGACAACTGTCGAAATCTATCCAGTGGTTCTTGAGAAAAAGATTGTTTAAGGTTTTGACCATATATCGTCAGGTCGGCCATCTTGGATGTCGCATTGACCTAATTTGAACAACTTTGGTAGGCATTGACCTTAGTATAATCTATTTGAAATTTGGTCAAAATTGGTCAAGTGGTTTCTGATGAGAAGTTGTTTTAAGCAAAGTTAAAGACAGACGGACGACGGACTGGCGGACGACGGACGAAGAGTGATCCCGATAGATCACCTTGACATATTGGCCATTTAAAGTATAAAAGCCGTCTATAATAACCGCGGGTTCATTCATACGTATAATGATATATAGCGGCCTATTGTTTATTTCAGTAAGATTTTATATAGCAGTGTATTTTAATACATAATTATTTAAACATTCGATAGTATATCGATTGCTTAAACATATTACAGTATGTATTAGTTAGAGTGTATGAAGTGACATTTTAACAAATAAGAAACCCGAAGGGAAGGAGCCAATAAAGACTTGTATAATTATACAGTTCCTAAGAATGTCATGTACGTCATAGATATGAGGTCTTCTAATTCAGCAATATACGTTCCAAACAAAACATTTACCAGCTCACTTTTGTCTAGACTATTACTCCTTCACCAAACAAAATTCGAACCTTTCGTCCAAATAACTGTCTCTCTGAATGCAAAGAAACACAATCGCATATTTAACTAGATTGAAATACTTGTTCACACGTTTTACACGTTTCATTAAAGGTTTGACACAAACTTCAACCAGATGATGCAATACTTCAACCAGATGATGTTGAGAGTACGCCCATAATGCACTAATTTGATACAAAGAATGTGTGTAGAATAGTGAACATAAGTTTGTTTGTTTGTTTGTTTGTTTGTTTGTTTGTATGGTGTTTAACGTCATTTTCGACACATATAATGGTGGAGACAGACCACTCACTTTTCCTGGGTAGAGCCAGTACTGTACACCTCCCGCCATCCGTAAGAATCGACACTTTCAGTCTGCACATATATAACAGCACAAGACTATTAAAAACCTGTTTGCCTGTTTGTTTTGTTTTCTTGATATTGTTTTTTATTGTTTTTTATGGGATGACGAGTTGTCCGTACGTCCGTCGTCCTGTTAACTTTTGCCTTGTGAACGCTCTAGTGCTTTCATTATAATTCGGATATTTACGAAACTTTGCCAGTCTTTTTATCAATGTAAGCTCGGACAAGTTCGAAAACCAGCCAGATCGGATTAATTTCACCGGAGTTATGGCCCTTGTTTTGCTGAAAAATGCCATATTAAGCATTGTGAACATTCTAGCACCGGGTTCAATCCTCCGTGGTGCCACTGAGTTCCGTCGGTGTGTTCTTGGGCAAGACACATTCCCTTAGCCTCGTCCGTCGGATGGGGACGTAAACCGGGCAGCCCCCTGTATCGGTCTATCCTCCGAGCACGTTAAAGAACCATTGGAATCTATTCGATAATAAGAGTAGGGCAGGTTCCCGGATTCCTATGTATCCTTCCCCTCTCTCTGGGGCGGCTCTAAATAACCTATACTGTGTTGATGAGCCGTTAAACAACATTCAATTCAATTCAATTCATTTATTATTTGATATTTACCAATCTTGGAAAGATTGTTAATATCAATGAAAGCTCTGAAAAGTTCGAAAACCGACCAAATCGGATCAGTAACACCCGAGTTATGGCCATTGTTTTTTCCCCTCAAAAATGTCATTTTCTGCCTTGTGAACAATCTAGCACCTTCACTTATTACTTGATCTTTACCAAACTTGCATAGATTGTTAATACCAATGAAAGCTTGGATAAGTTCGAAAACCAGCTAAATTGATTCAGTAACACCAGAGTTATGGCCCTTGTTTTTTCTGGAAAATGCCATTTTCTACCTTGTGAACACTAGGACCTTTTATTTATTATTTGATCTTTACAAAACTTGCATAGATTGTTAATTACAACGATGGCTCGGACAAGTTCTAGCTATATCTGAGCAGGAACACCGGAGTTATGTGCCCTTGATTTTTTGAAAAATGCGATTGTCAGCCTTGTGAACACTCTAGCGCCTTTATTTTTTATGCGATCTTTCCCAAACTTAACAATGAAAGCTCGGATAAATTTGAAAACCAGCCATTTCGAATCAGTAACACCGGAGTTCTTGTTATGGTTATGGCCCTTTTCAATACTTGTTAATGTACATTGGAAACCCCAGGGGTCGTGGGTTCAAATCTCAATGGAGGCATTTTTTTTCTCCATAAGAAACCTTGTTTCATGGTTCAACATTTTTTTTTTTTTTTCTTTTATTTTTTTTTTTAAAAGTTTTGATTTTTTTTAATTTTTTTGTTGTTGTTTTTTCTCATAAGAAGGCTTGGTTCTTTTTCTTTAATTGGGAGTTTACGGGCCTTTGTTGGATTAGTTTTACATAGAGTTATAGGGAAGAAACTACAAGAGATAAAGGTTAATATTTTTTATTTATTATCAGCTTATGGATCCTCAACCAAGTTTGTTCAAATGGTGATCCTGGTCTCAAATTTGACCCCGCCCCAGTGGTCACAGCTTTACATAGTTCTATATAGGGAAAAACTTCAAAAACCTTCTGCTCTGAAATTACAGGAGCTAAAGGTTTAATATTTTGTAATTATTATCAGCTTATGTTCCTCTAAAGAAATTGTTCAAATGGTGATCCTGGGGTCTAGTTTGGCCCCTCACAGGGGTCATAGTTTTATATAGACTTAAATATAGGGGAAAACTTTAAAAATCTTCTCTGAAAACTACAAGAGTCGAAGGTTTATAATTTTGTATTTACACTCAGCTTATGGTCCTCTATCAAGTTGTTTGAATGGTGACCCTGGGGTCAAATTTGGCCCCTCCCCATGCGTCACATGTTTTACATAGAGTTACATAGGGGAACACTTTAAAAAACAAGAAATATCACTGTAAGTGACAAATGCCCCCGAAGTCATCTTTGACCTCTAGGTATGACCTTGACCTTGGCGCCACAGACTTTGATTTTGTACGCGACACGTCGTTTGGTTGTGGTGAGCACTTGTGCCAAGTTATTTAAAAATCCGTCAAGGCATGCAAGTTATTGACCGGACACGATTTGACCTTTGACCTCTAAATGTGACCTTGACCTTGGGGCCACAGACCTGGATTTGTGTGCGACACATCGTCTTGTTGTGGTGAGCACTTGTGCCATGTTATTTGAAAATCCGTATGTGGTGGGGGGACACAGCTATAGGTGTAAGAATTGACCAAACAACACAGAAATATGTAAAGAAAACACATTGAGTTTCAAGTGGTGGTTCGATGCGGGAGTGGGGTGGGGGCAACATAAATGAGTTATTGCCCGGACACAATTTGACTTTTGACCTCCAAATGTGACCTTGACCTTTAATACCTGGGTTTTAGGCGCGACACATCGTCTTGTTATGGTGATCACTTGTGCCAAGTTATTTAAAAATCCCTGCTGGGGTTGTGACGTTACGGTCCGGACACAAAATTGCGTACTTGTTTTTGACCTATGAACTTCAAGTGTGACCTTGACCTTTGAGGTACGGACCTGGGTTTTGCGTGCAACACATCGTCTTGTTATGGTGATCACTTGTGCCAAGTTATTTAAAAATCCCTGCAGGGGTTGTAATGTTACGGTCCAGATACAAAATTGTGTACCTGTTTTAGACCTATAAACTTCAAGTGTGACCTTGACCTTTGAGGTACGAACCTGGGTTTTGCGCGCGACACATCGTCTTGTTATGGTGATCACTTTGCCAAGTTATTTAAAAATCCCTGCAGGGGTTGTGACGTTACGGTCCGGACACGAAATTGCGTACCTGTTTTTGACATTTGAACTCCAAGTGTGACCTTGACCTTTGAGGTACGGACCTGGGTTTGCGCGCGACATATCGTCTTGTTATGGTGATCACTTCTGCAAAATGAATTAAAAATCCATGCAGCGGTTTTGAAGGTACAGTCCAGACACGAACTGCGGAATGACGTCCAGACACGAACTGCGGAATGACGGACAGATGGACGTACATACGGACGGTGCGATTAATATATGCCCCCGAAAACAAATTGTCTTCTCTGAAACTACAAGAGCCAGAGGTTTATTATGTTGTATTTGCCATCAGCTTATGGTCATCTACCAAGTTTTTTCAAATGGTGACTCTCGAGTCAAATTTGGCCCTATCCCCGGGGTCACATGTTTTTTATAGACTTATATAGGGACAAACTTAAAAACTCTTCTTCTCTGAAATTACAAGAGCCAAAAGTTTAATATTTTGTAGTTACACTCAGCTTATGGTCCTCTACCAAGTTTGTTCAAATGGTGACCCTTTGGTCAAATTTGGCCCCGCCCCTAGGTCACAGGTTTGAGTGTTTATATTAACAAAAGTCTGATTTGTTTTAAAGCCAGCCACTTCTCTCCCCCATATCTTGGTAATTGGACAGATTATATAAAACTAGTTTGATACTGCCATATCTGACACACAATGCTTCTATCCAGCCCACTCCCCCCCCCCCCCCCCACCCCCACACACACCCCAACCTCCCCCCCACCCCACCATGAACACCACATAGCAAGTAGAGCGATACAGGTCATCTTGAGCCTCTTGTTTAATATATGTGTTTGTGTATGTAATATATGTACGTATTGTGTAGAATGACATGAAATGTTTATAATATAGTTTGTTAATATGATGTTTGAATTTTCTACATAATAATTTCCTTATTGCAGGAAACAGAGATTTAGAAATTATTTATATAGATAACTGTAAATTACTGCAGGGAGTAAGTATACAATGCATAAGAAAATGGTGTTATTCAAGTTTGTTTCAGATGATAAGGCCCAACCCTATTAAGCTTTTGTATGAAGATAACATATTAAACATAAAAGCAGGTTTTTCATTTGTTGCGTCTTGGTTTTATTTTGGTCTAAAAATAATAAAGAACTATCCAAAAAATTGTATTTAGCACAGATAGTAGTAATTGTTAACTTGTTTTTTTTTGTTTTTTTTCATAAGTAAGAATTGAATTGAAATGGATTTTAAGGCGCACCAACACATGAAAGGTTATATGGCACCTAACAGGCATGAACATGCCAGGCTCATCCTCCATGTATGATGCACATCGAGATAAAATATGGAAAATGGGCCTAGAACCTTCTCACCCTGAACTGCAGCATTGCTGCAAATTCTATCGTAGAAACTCCATTTACGCTGGAGCCACGTTTATTGTTTTTCTGCCACTGCTCTTTTGATAAGAAACAAAGCATACTTTTCAATACAAAATTGAGCTAAACGGGACAGTTATGTGATGCAAGACATACTGTAATCAAAACCTAATGGCTAATGGATATCAAGTGAGCAACAAAAATGTAAATATTGCGGTCACAGCGATGTTTACAAACAAAAAAACTTTTTTTTTCTGTTTAATTTAACGAATTTATTACTACATACTTATTTGGATCTATGTAAAAGGTTTCACTGAATGCAAATCAGACTGCAATTTGCTTATACTAAATCTATGCCTTACTTACGGACAGTGTCCTTTTAACATGAAAACGAAAATATGCTCTGTAATACAAGAAATGGACCAGAGTTGATATCAATAATGGATTAGGCATTGGAATGTTATAATGCACATGCCATTGAAAAGATACATTTGTGTTACTTTAAATGCCAAAAACGTTATTAAACTCGAGAATAAATGTCAGAGAAATTAAATCGTAAATAACTCAGGGGTCAGTGTTAAAATCGTGCAAAGGATAACAAATGAGACACAACGCGTAATGTAATTTTGAAAGGAGTATATAACTGGATAGATGCACTTGAAAACAGCTTAACGCCGTAAAAGACGGATTTGAATTTTAACGAAAAATGATAGAGAAAGAATATCGCAAAATAAAAAGGAAGGAACATAATTTACTTGCCGCCTTTTTGCGATTATACTACTACCCCATGCCGATACTTTCTGTGCTGCAATGGATGTGATTTACATGTACCTTCATATGGTATTAATATAGGTGTATCTGACAAGTCGTTGTTTTGATTCAACTACGACTTAAGCATTTTAATCAAGTTTTAAAAAACCTTATGCCATTTCAAAAACTGGAATGGGTCAAACTGTTTATTTGTTTATATGATGTTTTACGTCATTTTCAACACGTGTAAGGTTATATAAGACGGTCGATTTTTTTTTGTGGTGGAAGCAGACCACCCACTTTTCCTGGGTAGAACCAGTACTGTACACCACCGCCATCCGTAAGAATCGACATTTCCTCACTTACAAGTCGAGCTCCCAGTGGGATTCAAACCCGGGTCAAACTTACAATAAAGAAGGCATTAACAAGTTATAAAACAGATATTGTATTTTGGTATAAATATGCCGATAACAAAGATATCACAGATTTAACACGATAAAATTATTAAGGACAAAGTATATATTATTTATATATCGTAACACGACATGAGGTACAGTACTTCTTTATCATAACAGATACAGCATATCCTATGCAGTTACAGATACAGTATTTTTATAGCATAACAGATACAGTATTTTTATAACATAACAGATACAGCAGTTCATATACAGTAACATATGCAGTATTTCTTTACCATAAGAGATACAGAAGTGTATTTCTATACCATAACAGATACATTACTGTATTTCAATACCATAACAGATACAGTACTGTATTTCTATACCATAACAGATACAGTACTGTATTTCAATACCATAACAGATACAGTACTGTATTTCAATACCATAACAGATACAGTACTGTATTTCTATACCATAACAGATACAGTATTTCAATACCATAACAGATACAGAAGTGTATTTCTATACCATAACAGATACAGTACTGTATTTCTATACCATAACAGATACAGTACTGTATTTCTATACCATAACAGATACAGTATTTCAATACCATAACAGATACAGTATTTCAATACCATAACAGATACAGTACTGTATTTCTATACCATAACAGATACAGTATTTCAATACCATAACAGATACAGTATTTCTATACCATAACAGATACAGTATTTCTATACCATAACAGATACATTACTGTATTTCAATACCATAACAGATACAGTACTGTATTTCTATACCATAACAGATACAGTATTTCAATACCATAACAGATACAGTATTTCTATACCATAACAGATACAGTATTTCAATACCATAACAGATACAGTACTGTATTTCTATACCATAACAGATACAGTATTTCAATACCATAACAGATACAGTATTTCTATACCATAACAGATACAGTATTTCAATACCATAACAGATACAGTACTGTATTTCAATACCATAACAGATACATTACTGTATTTCAATACCATAACAGATACAGTATTTCAATACCATAACAGATACAGTATTTCAATACCATAACAGATACAGTACTGTATTTCTATACCATAACAGATACAGTATTTCAATACCATAACAGATACAGTACAGTATTTCTATACCATAACAGATACAGTATTTCAATACCATAACAGATACAGTATTTCAATACCATAACAGATACAGTACTGTATTTCTATACCATAACAGATACAGTATTTCAATACCATAACAGATACAGTATTTCTATACCATAACAGATACAGTACTGTATTTCAATACCATAACAGATACATTACTGTATTTCAATACCATAACAGATACAGTATTTCTATACCATAACAGATACATTACTGTATTTCAATACCATAACAGATACAGTACTGTATTTCTATACCATAACAGATACAGTATTTCAATACCATAACAGATACAGTATTTCAATACCATAACAGATACAGTATTTCAATACCATAACAGATACAGTACTGTATTTCTATACCATAACAGATACAGTATTTCAATACCATAACAGATACAGTACAGTATTTCTATACCATAACAGATACAGTATTTCAATACCATAACAGATACAGTATTTCAATACCATAACAGATACAGTACTGTATTTCTATACCATAACAGATACAGTATTTCAATACCATAACAGATACAGTATTTCTATACCATAACAGATACAGTACTGTATTTCAATACCATAACAGATACATTACTGTATTTCAATACCATAACAGATACAGTATTTCAATACCATAACAGATACAGTATTTCAATACCATAACAGATACAGTATTTCTATACAGGGGAATAAATATTCTGATTTGTGAAAATGTCAATTTCCAGAAAGATAAGAATTAGAAAATCTTTGAATACATCTACATTGTTGCTGGTGTATATTTTTATAAGACTAGAAAATAGGTAAACCCAATGTGGAATGCTGGCGGATTACTGGATGCTCCCCGAAGAGAACCATTTGTGGCGCATTGTCCTTTTGTGCATTATGTTACCAACAGATTACAGCTTCAACAGTGACAGACAGGACTTGCTCATCAATACACTCAACTGGTTCATGTGTAAACAACTAATATTGAACATGTAACAGCTTGTTAGAAGTGTTTTATCCTCACTGTGACATGACCTTGTTGATAGTTGTTTATGACTCATTGCCTCCATGGTCGAGAGGGTAAAGACGCTGCGGTTTTTGGACTTGTGAGAAAGAGTTGATTCTTACGAATAGCGGAAGGTATCTAGTACTGGTTCTACCAAAGAATAAGTGGGTTGTCTTAAAAGCGACCATCAAACATAGCCTAAAATGTGCTCAAAAATGATGTTTAACCCCAAACATTTTTACATTCAATTTTAATTCCTCCTCAAGTTCAAAGTTACAATAGCAATACTGGTAATGGACGATATTTGACAACATCATCTGTATTGCTTGCTACCAGAATATCTATATGAGCCATTTTGAAAGATTAAATGCCGCTTCAAATTGCTTGGATTACATTTTTTGCATGTATTTTTTTTCTCGGAGAGGACCATCATAAACATCCTTTTCACACGTTATTACACACCAAACAATAGAACAGTTTGGCGCTTATTTCAAAATGAATACAAATAATTGTATATACAGGTAGCAACTGCATATGGGGTTACCGCTGGTGTAGGATTCAACGTATAACCCTGAAATTTGGACCACTCAAAAATTATATCTCGAATCTCCAATTAGTCTTGGCCTGGCAAGACCGTATTATGTATATGTCTTATTTGCAGATATCAGTCTGGGCAGATTACGCCAAAACAAAGCGCCCACTACCGATTAGCAGCTTTTATTCGCGCATTTTTTCGCGCACATAAAGTCGCCATTTTATGTGACATCATGTTGGTAATAACGTGGTGCACTAATAATACTTTTTAAGGTTGAAAGTAAGAAATTAACATTTAGTTAACTTGAAAATACAGTTTTATAAAAGCCTCATATAATCTCGAAGTCTCGCCAAAATCGTGACGGGCGATTTCAAACTTCTGTGTTCCCCTCAGGCCTTGGTTTTGAAGATCAAAGCATAACGAAGAAATCAGAAGCAGGTCGGGTGACCGAGGCTAATCTCCAATACTAGAAGGGTGTTCCACAGAACACGTGTGTCGCCTGTCATGTGCTTATTTCAACACAGGTCAAAACCTTCTTAAGTTATGAGCTTGGTTAAGCTGCAGGTTAATTTTTTATGAATGGGGTCATAATTCTGCCAAAATGAAAGTCGGAGTTTATGTACAATGTGTACAAAATTCCTTGGTTAAGATGAAGATGTGTGTGAAGTTTCATGAACATAGGTCAAATACTTTTCAAGTTACGGCCAAGGTTAGGTTGCAGGTTAAAGTGTGACAGACGGACGGACGGATGACGACAACGGACGATAGACCGAAGTGATCCTAACTGTCTGTCATGCTCTACGCAGGCGACACAACAATATACCGACATGACTGTTCATAAGATTTATATGCATGTTAACACAGATATAAGTAACTGATATAATCTCTGATTACACAGATTGTCCATATCCTTTGTCCAGTGTCACAACTCGGTACCATGTGTTTATTAAGCGATAGTGAAGCGGTAGTCAATGAGGTCGGCTCGGCAGAATCTCTCCGTGTCTAGATTCCGTGCCATCAGTTGATTTGGTCGAGAATTTGGTGTCACGTGCGTCACAAACAGCCGTGGTATCGTGCAATCCTATATCAAATGGAAAAAGGCATTAACAAATATAGTTTAAACAATTGTATCTTACTGTGTATATTAAGTAACGCAAACCATCCGTTGAAAATCAAAATGTCACACAAACAATAAGAAATCCTTCTATGCTTCATATACAAATTCAACTCAAAATCTCCGCATTTCAAAATCTTCTTCTATCTCAATCTCTCGTTTTAAAATCTACTCTTTAAGATTAAATCTCACTCCCTTATAGTAAAATCTTACATTTTTGTTTAAAATCTACTCTTTAAGATTAACATCTCACTCCCTTATAGTAAAATCTTACATTTTTATTTTAAAATCTCACTCTCTTTAAGACTAAATCTCACCACATTTTATAGTATTAAATCTCAGTATCAAACTATACATTTATTTAAAAAAATATCCCAAAATACCGTTACATTCAGGAAAATGATGATTGCAACATAACCGCAAATATTTTCTTTTGTTTTTTAAAGCTATCATCCTTTATATGATTTAAAATACACTCTATCCCCCAGATAAGCTAATACAAGCGCTTCGGCTTTGCAGCATTTTTAACAGTAAAATAATGCATCATTTATCATAAATAAAATAATTTATCATAATAAATACTGAAAAGGACATCCCTCAGAAGCACAAACAAGTGGGAAAAGAAGTGGACTTGGAATTAATTAGTGTGTTCATGAGAATTAATAAACAAGAGGCCCAAGAGGGCCTGTGGGACACTCTACTGGCTCAAGATAAAGTTTATGTATAAGGGGCCATAAGTCTTTCAAAAATCATTCAACCAGAACATGGCAATGACAGGTGCCACTAGGCTTAGTATTGAACATTCTTGCCAAGATTCGCTGAAATTTGGCAAAGAGTTCAGAAGAGACTTATCTGGACCAAAGTTTGTGTATTAAAAACTTTTAAAGGGCTATAACTCCGCCAAAAATCATTCAACCCAAATATGGCGATGATATGCACAACTAGGCTTGATACTGATTATCTTGTCAAGTTTCATCTATATCCAGCCAGGGGTTCAGGAGAAACTAGCCCGGGAAAAAAACTGTGGTATCAAAATCCTTTAAAGGGCCATAACTCTGCCAAATATCTGTAAACCAGAACATGACGATGACATGCCCAACTAGGCTTGGTGCTGATCATCCTGCAAAGTTTCATTGAAATCTGGCGAGGGGTTCAGGAGAAGTAGATCAGACAAAGTTTGTGTATTAAAACCTTTAAAGGGCCATAATTCTGCCAAAAAAATCATTCAACCGGAATATGGCAATGATTTGCAAAACAAGACATGGAATTGATCATCCCTAAAAAGCTTCGTTTAAATCCAGCCAGGGGTTCAGGAGAACTAGTCAGAACAAAGTTTGTGTATTAAAACCTTTAACTCCGCCAAAATCATTCAACTGGAACATGGTGACTATGTACAACTACGCTTGGTACTGATCATCCCTGCAAAGTTTCAATGAAATCCGGCCAAATGAAGGCCCTTTCGTCTTAATGAGGCCAAGATATAGCATATTTCAGAAAATCAAGGGCCATGACATCATTGTAAATGGTCAAAACTGGATGGTTTTCGAACTTGTCCAAGCTTTCATTGATATTAACAATCTGGTAAAGTTTCGGATCTTTCGGATGAAAGATAAAGACCCTATCGTCTATATAGGATTTTTAACTAAATCAAGGGCCGTAACTCCACTGTTACTGGTCTGATCTGGCTGGTTTTCGAACTTAACCGAGCTTTCATTGATATTAACAATCTAATAAAGTTTCATAAAGATCGCATGGAAAATGAAGGCCCTATCAACTTAACGAGGCAAAATATAGCATTTTTAACTAAATCAAGGGCCACAACTCATCTATTACTGGTCCGATCTGGCTGGTTTTCGAAATTGCCTGAGCTGTCATTGATATAAACAATCAGGTAAAATTTTGTAAAGATCATATGAAAGATGAAGGCCCTATCGAATTAACGAGGCAAAATATATCATTTATAACTAAATCAAGGGCCATAACTCCGCTGTTACTGTTTCCGATCTGGCTGGTCTTCAAAATTGTTTGAGCTTTCATTTATATAAACAATCTGGTAAAGTTTGGTAAATATCGAATGAAAGATAAAGGCCCTATCGTCTTAACGAGTCAAAATATAGCATTTTTAACTAAATCAAGGGCCATAACTCTGCTGTTAATGGTCCGATCTAGCTGGTTTTCGAACTTGTCCGAGCTTTCATTTATATAAACAATTTGGTAAAGTTTGGTAAAGATTGGATTAAAGACAAAGGCCCTATCGTCTTAATGAGGCAAAATATAGCATTTTTAACTAAATCAAGGGCAATAACTACGCTGTTAATGGTCTGATCTAGCTGGTTTTCAAACTTGTCCAAACTTTCATTAATATTAACAAGCTATGCAAGTTTGGTAAAGATCAAATAATAAATGAATGTTCTAGAGTGTTCACAAGGCAGAAAACAGCATTTTTCAGAAAAAACAAGGGCCATAACTCTGGTGTTACTGACCCAATTTAGCTGATTTTCGAACTTGTCCAAGCTATCATTGGTATTAGCAATCTGTGCAAGTTTGGTAACGATCAAATAATAAATCAAGGTGTTAGAGCATTCACAAGGCAGAAAATAGAAATTTTCAGAAAAAACAAGGGCCATAACTACGGCGTTACTGATCTGATTAGGCTGGTTTTCGAACTTGTCCGAGCATTCATTGATATTAACAATCTGTGCAAGTTTGGTAAAGATCAAATAGTAAATGAAGGTGCTATAGTGTTCACAAGGCTTAATATGGCATTTTTCAGCAAAACAAGGGCCATAACTCCTGCGAAATTTATCCGATCCGACTGGTTTTCGAACTTGTCTGAGCTTTCATTGATATAAAGACACTGGCAAAGTTTCGTAAATATTCGATTAATAATGAAGGCCAGTAGAGCTAAAAATAAATCATTTTAGAATTATTTTATTATTAGAATTTTGTGTTTCTGGGTTTCAAGAACCTCATTACTCAATGTCCAATAAAACCTCAGTGTGTTCTGAGAATGTAATGAGCTTTAAATTAACTGGTTTCATTGGTCCAATTTTTATCAATGAACCAAACAGAATGCTTCATTCATATTTTCATTTGGTTGTTTCTATCACGACATCACTTTCTGGTATTATGACATCACACCCTGGTATTATGACATCACGTCAGGCTATTATGTTGCAACTCAGTGTGTTCTCAGAACTGAATGAGCCTTTTAGTTGCTGTGAGAAGCAGATTAAGACTGTTTGTATCACCCATTGAGTAATTAGTTTCTTGAAACCAAGAATCACAAAATTCTAAAAATAAAATAATTCTAAAATGATTTAATACTGTTTTAAGTGGTATTCTACTTTAGATTAATCACACTGAAGCCCTCCCAGATTGGTAACTGTCCCTTTAAGGAGATGGAGTGATGAGTCCTAGAATGCAGACTTCAAGCTGACTGTATATTGTGCAAACCCATATCAACAGAATACATATTTAAAATTATATACATGCTTCGAGGTAAATTATTTTTTGTTATTATATGTCATAAAATATAAATGTTTTTCATTGGCCTATTAGCAGTCACGTGCGATTAAATAGTTTTGACCATTCTGATGGGAAATATGCCAACCATACAATAGTTTATTTTATTATATATATATCATAAAATATTACACCTCATTTGCATATTCCACTCTTTGTTTAATGTGACGTCATCCGGTCCATAAAGTTGCATATTGACCGGGCGCCCGGTCCGATAGCTATATTAAAGGACGTGTAAAAAAAACGACGTCAAAATAAATCATAAAACGTATTGATTTAATTTGTTGGTCTAATTTGGTATAATATAAAAAATAATGTATGGTGCTTCAGTCCATATGAAGTTTATGGACTGGGCCGTCAGACTTAGAACGTTATATGGACCTCAGTTTCGCTTCGGTCCATATAACATTCTAGGTCTGACTGCCCAGTCCATAAACTTGCATATGGAATCAGCACCATACATTATCTGTTAAATATAAGCGTTTTTCATTGGTCTAGAAGCAGTCACGTGTGCTTAAATAGTTTTGACCATTCTCAATGGAAATATGCCAACCGTTCAATAGTTCATCATGTGACCGTGCAATAGTAAATTTAGCTTGCAATAGTACATCTTTGTCATTAGTAAAAAATCAAAACTGTTACATTTTACGATATATAATAAAACAACTATTTAATGCCTTAGGAGTCAATGGATTAGAACTATTTATCCTCGGGAGTGACTACTGACCCTTGAAGGATACTATTGCACTCGGCATGCCGCCTCCCGCAATAGTACCCTTGGTGGGTCAGTAGTCACACCCTCTGATAAATAGTTTTAACCAATGACTTCTAAGGAATTAATTAGTTGTATACACCATAACCGCAATAGTACCTTTAACGTGCAATAGTTCATCTTTGTCCCTGCTGTTTAAAAAAACAGCAAAGTATCGTGTATTAACCACATGGGATATGTTTCCATGGCCTTACAAGTTTTAAATTCACAGAACACAGCAACTAGTTAATTCTTTATATGTAATGATATAAAATAAAACATTTTTAATTCCTTAGACGTCAATGGATTAGAACTATGTATCCTATGGAGTGACTACTGAAAGCCTCGTGCAATAGTAACCTTCTCAGGTCAGTTGTCACTCCCACTGATAAATAGTTTGAACTTCTAAGGAATTAAATAGTGCTAGAGGTATTTTTTCGAACATAGATTGTATTTAGCATATTATTATACACATGTTGAGTCTTCAGTTTCACAAAGAAACTGATACTCAATAGCTGCATATTCACATCACTTATTTCTCCAAGTGGGTACACAATATTAAAATGGCCCATTCCAAGGGTTCCCTTGACAGGAAAAGGGATAATACACCTTACTATTTCACACAGCTGACAGGAGTGGGAGATATTTTAGCACAATCAATATTTTCCCTAGATAAAGAATAGAAATGTGTCTGTGGACACAGATGCCCTCTCAAAAATGTATGTATAAAGAGTTTTGATTTAAACATATTTTATTGCCATATAAGTTAGCAAATGGGTCGGGCCACAAGTTCTATCAACATTAGTTATGGCCCTTCCCAATAAAGAGATGGATGACCAGCCATAACACTATATGCCCCTTCCTCCACCTTTGCTAACAGAGGCATAAAATAGGTTTGACAGGGCAAAGATACTCCCATATACTATACTCAGCAAAAATAAAAAGTATCCACTTTGTTTTCCTGCAAAATCGGAGGCTGTAAGAAAGAACTAACACTTGTAGTATGATTTTCTTTCAATAACATCTTTATTTGATGTTCGCACAAAATTTCATCGAAATATACTGAATAATATAAAAAATAAATCACAGTTTAAAAACATAGGTCTAAAAACGAAATTAACAAAACTTAACAAATGTAAAGGTTAATGACAATAGCTCAGATTTAGAAACTGCATTCAAAATCACAGAAAATATTCAAAAACTCGCTAATATCGCATGTAATAATATCTCATGTGTCCACTTTACACCGAATTGTAAAGTGGAAACACGAGATATTAGCGAGATTTTGAATATTTTCTGTGTATTTGAATGAACTTCCGAAATCTATGCTATTGTCTTTAACCTTTACATTTGTTAAGTTTTGCTAATTTCGTTTTCACACCTATGTTTTTAAATTGTGATTTATTTTTTTATTATTCGGTATATTTCGATGAAATTTTGTGAGAACATTAAATAACAAGAGGTCAATGACCTTGAAACTCTACTGATTGATTTTGATTTCAGGAAGTAGTCGCTACAGACTTGTTTTCTGAAAATCTATTTTTAGCCGTGGCGGTCATCTTGAATTTCCGGCCGACCTGAAATTTTGCTAGGATCAATTAGACATCAAGAGCAACATTCCTGTAAAGTTTCATGAAAATCCGTCAAGTAGTTTCAGAGGAGTAGTCGCTACAAGTTTTCATTATATAACTCGATGTAAACAAAGATGGCCACTAGCAGCCATGTTTAACGTGGAATCAAAACAATTTTCGACAAGGACCAACATCATGTCATACTGATCATTTTAGAAAAAGTCCCATATCAATATTTCTAATAGTTTTCAAGAAGGAGTCGCTACAAACTTATTTTAAATCTATTTTTAGCTGTGGCGGCCATCTTGAATTTCCGGCCGACCTGAATTTTTTCTAGGATCAACTAGACATCAAGAGCAACATTCCTGTGAAGTTTCATGAACATCCGTCAAGTAGTTTCAGAGGAGTAGTCGCTACAAGTTTTTACTATATAACTCTTTGTAAACAAAGATGGCCGCTGGCAGCCATGTTTAACGTCGAATCAAAATATTTTTTAACAAGGACCAACATCATGTCATGCTGATCATTTTAGAAAAAGTCCCATATCAATATCACTTATAGTTTTCAAGAAGTAGTCGCTACAAACTTGTATTTTAAAACTCTATTGTTAGCTTTGGCGGCCATCTTGGATTTCACATCAACATGAATTTTTGCTAGGATCAACTAGACTTTATGGGCAACATTTCTTTAAAGTTTCATGAATATCCATCCAGTAGTTTCAGAGGAGTAGTCGCTACAAATAAAAGTTTACGGACAGACGGACGGACGGACGGACGGACCACGGAATAAGCTCTGCTGATCTCTGATCAGTCGAGCTAAAAATGTTGTTAAAAGAAAATAATGCTACAGTTGTTAGTTCTTTCTTACATTCTCAGATATTGCAGGAAAACAAAGTGGATACTTTTAATTTTTCCTCAGTATAGAATAGATTTTACCACTTTATATCTGGAGGGTGTACTGAAAAGAAACATAATGATGAAACTCACCATGAGGTACCTGACGGCCGCGGGTGATATTTGAGCACATCCGTTGAGATATATCTCCTCCAAGTAGTGGCATGTGTTGGCCAAGGCAAATATACTCTTATCTGTCAGGTTGTTAATGCCCGCCAACACCAGGGATCTCATAGACAAACAGCGGGCTATCTCACATACTCCCTCATCTGTCACCTATATAGGTATGGAATATACAGATCTTTGGTTAATACCCGACAACACCATTCTCGCTTCCCGAGTATTACTACAGTAACCTTTGTGTACAACTTGGAGACCAATTAATTTCTGCAAATGTGTGAGAATTGTTTTCAAATTATTTACACTGACAACAGATCAGCAGATAAAAATTATGCAGATCTGGCATAACTTTTGTTAACATTTCAGCAAATTAATGTCTGCTGCTATATGTGTAATTAAAAGATTTGGTACTTTTAATGGAAATTGCTGAGGCAATTCCAACCGCACAATGAGCTGAAAAGAAAAGACTGAACGATGATTCGGCCTTCATTTGCATATTTATAACACTAGTGTATTACAATATTTATGCCATGGCTTTATTTTACTTCCATTTCACGAGTTATGTGAGAAACAGAAATAGAGTATGTCTAATGAAAACCATACAAATTCTATTGCACTGAAAATTAAAATTACCTCACGACAACCTTTAAGACTAAGTTCTGTAAGAGTTGAGCAATTTTCCACCAAGGTCATTAGAAGGTCATCATTCACAAAGGTCAGCCCAGAGAGATCAAGTTTCTCAAGGTTATGACATGACGACACTACTTCATGAACAACGGAAGGATCCAACTGAAAGAAAAAATTAAAGAATGCATACGTCTCACCTATTGAACAACATGTACATGAAACATATTCTGTATATGAAAGTACCCCAAAACCCTATATTATTCATTTGACCCATTTTCTTCTTTATTAGATTGGCAATATAAATATAAACAAACACTGAAAAAAACTATTAGAAATTAAGGCCAAGCTGCTATATACTACAAAGCCTTTTACAATAGCTATTAAAAGGACGGTTGACTGATTGAATGGTGTTTAACGTCATTTTCAACACATCAATTTTTATACTATATAATAATAAAAAAATTATGATGGTCAATATTTTCGTGTTGGAGGCAGACCTGCCATCTTTTCATGGGCAGAACCAGTACTGTATACCTCCCGCCGTCCATAAGAATCAACACTTTCTCCCAGTGGGATTCCAACCTGCTCTCTTCTCTGAGAAGAGAAGGTTTCAAACGAAGCGGTTTTCCATCCCAGCCAAGGAGCGCTATCAATTGCTATAGGAAAATCATAAAGATGACACAAGAAATCTGCCCACAGGCACATTGAAGGGTAAGTGTAAGCCTGGCACAAAAATGCCTGAAAGCCTGTATTTTGTCTCTTAACTGACAATAAGAATATATTTTACTATAGTTGTTTGCATGGCAATAGGAATCTATCAATATAGTCACCTTCGTTTTTACTAAAACTCTCATAATTATGTCAATATGCAGTCACTCTGTCCAAGAAATGGCTTTTCATGTCTTTTAACAGACAGTATTGTTTGTGAATTCGTGTACAAAAAATCCATAATTTATTTAAGGATTGTTTTTCATTTTTTGCGATGTTATCGATGTATAACACGTCAATGATGGGTCACAAATTATATAAAATTTGTTACCCATCATTGACGTGTTATACTTCGATAACATCGCAAAAAATGAAAAACAATCCTTATAATTACAAACTTATATCAATGATAATTTTTGCTGACAGTGATTTTTATTTCACATGCCCCAGTAAGCTCTGAATTAAATTAATTGCAGTTGAACCGATGAGCCAAATCACACATTTTCAAATTTGAAATCTACCCCACCCAACGGTACAATATAGATCTAGGCCTAGATCTTTATGTTTCCAAAAAAAAATGTTTCTAGTGGCGTAGCTGTTTTTAGTAACTGCAAACCCCGACCGAAAACCTTTTCCCTGATAGGCTTTGCTCTTTTTATCCCAAATGTTTCTCCCCAAACTCGCCAGAGTGCACCATTTTACCAGCGAAAAAAGGTTTAAAATATCGGTTGTTCTTATTGATTCAGCTTTTTAAAATACTGTACGCATAATCAAGCGTTACGATTGTAATAATAAGATAAAATATTTACCGTTACTGAATATATGTTTAAATCCGCTGTTTATTTACATTTGTTGTGACTTATGGTTTAAAAAAGTGACGTCATGTAACGTTCGTTACGTCATCGTGAATATGAAAGAAAATCAGGGGCGTAGCCAGGTGAAAGGTCAGAAGCCGGAGACGTTTCATTTTTCTTGATATAGTGTTTGGAAGCCCGAGCATACCCCAGATCCCTTTCGCCGCTCAAATCAAATGTTGGGCTTCCATTTTAGTCTGCGCCTGCACAGCTGGAACTATTTTATTTTGACGCGTTATTGAGAAATAACAGAACACTTTTAAGAATGACTAACCAATCACAATGCAGTAAATATGTGTATTGTTCGCAGTTTGTAATTATTCTCTTTTAATTGTCAAATCAAGAAGCAAGTTTCTTTACCGTTATAAAGAGATAACCAACTCACCCCTCTAACAATATGAAAATCCACTCACCCCTCTGACACTAAGATAAAGTTTTCTAAATTTGAGCGCTCTTTGTGGATCTCTAAACAATGGCAAAAGTTCCTTGCCAGACAATCCTGATAACAAACTCAGTGCCAAGACTTCAAGATGGTAGCAGGTGTCAGTTATCGCCCGGAGTCCATCATCCGTCAATTTGCCATTCATGCTGCCGCTGAGGTCGAGAGAGGTCATATTATGACCGATGTGCTGTAAAATCTGAGGAAAATGTAATAATATTAATATAGCTCCCTATCCAAAGTATGTACCCATGATTAGTTAAATTGAGAAAATTTAACATGAAATATATTAAATATGTTTTCACACATGCCATGAGTGAGCTGAAACACATATCGCGGGTGAGCTGAAACACACCGCAGGTGAGCCGAAGCACACACCATGGGTGAGCTGAAACACACACCGTGGGTGAGGTGAAACACGCATCAAGTGAGCTGAAACACACACCCCGGGTGAACTTAAACACACACCATGGGTGAGCTGAAACACAATGTGGGTTAGGTGAAACACACACCATGGGTGAGATGAAACACACACCGCAGGTGAGTCGAAACACACACTGTGGATGAGATAACACTTTAGGCGAGCTGAAACACACCACAGGTGAGCTAAAACACACCGTGGGTGAGCTGAAACACACACCACCGGTAAACTAAAACACACTGCAGGTAAGCTGAAACACACTGTTGGTGAGTTGAAACACACACTGCAGGTGAGCTGAAACACACCGTGGGTGAGCTGAAACACATACCGCGAGTGAACTGAATCACACCGCGGGTGAGCTGAAACACATACTGTGGGTGAGCTGAAACACACACAGTGGCTGAGCTGAAACACACACCGCGGGTGAGCTGAAACACATACTGTGGGTGAGCTGAAACACACACAGTGGCTGAGCTGAAACACATGAGTGAACACAACACACACCGCGGGTGAGATGAAACAAACCACGGGTGAGCTGAAACACACTGTGGGTGAGCTAAAACACGAGTGAGCTGAGAAAAACACAGAGCGGATGAGCTAAACCATTGCGGTCGAGCTGAAACACACACAGCGGGTGAGCTGAAACACACATTTCGGGTGAGCTGATCAAATGAAACTAGACAGAAATATGCAGCATGTAGGCATACTTTGTTATATTAATAGAAGTGAATGCTTTATGAAAGATTATAAGAATCTTTCATGGGTATCCGGTGAAGATCGGGAATTCCAACACGAGGTATAATTGTTTTTTTATCAGAACCGAGGTTATACAGAGGGTTGGAATTCCCCTATTTGAATCGGATACCCATGATTGATTCTTTTTCTTGCGTACCATTTACATTCTGTGGATTGACGTTGCCAGCTACTTACATTTGGCATGTTTATTTACATAATGATGTCATGCAACTGTCATTGTTGATATCAGCGCGCGACTTTTATCTTCCCCCATGTGTAATATCAGGCGTTTAAAAGGCGGATAACCTTATCCAGTATGCAAGAAAATGTAGTGTTAGTTACTGCTGATTGGTATGTGCTCAGCTTCACGTGTGTCCATATGAATAGGTGTGTCAATAGCTGCATGACATTGTGAAAGACATTTAGTCCTACTGCCACGTGTACACCTGATATACTACTCTTTATGGAGTTTTAGTGGTCCAGTGGTAGAGCGCCGAACTCCAGATCGAGAGGTCGTGGGTTTGATCCTTGCCATGACCACATTTTTTATCCTTGAGCAAGATAATTAATCCACATTGCTTAGTACTGGTTCTACCCAGGAAGCCATCGAGAGTGATTAATCTAAGCTGCAATAACTTGTTTCACAATCGATGTAAAATAAATATGTTTAAACTAAAATATATTACTCAGTCCTGCTTTTTCCTTCGACAAATATATCAAATTTAGCAATAGTTTAAACAGTATATTTGTAGATATTTATTTAATTTTGAATTTACTACATTGTACTGAATCCTGCTACTTACTTGTCTTAATGTGTTGTCATTTAGGGCCACAACACCACACAACCGTGTTGACTTGAGGTTTTTTAAACGTTGAAAACATTCTACAAAGATTGTCTCATCGGCTAACATAATTCCACACAATGACAGTTCAGTTAGAGAAGTAGGTAACGTCCACAGAGCCTCACAGCCCGGGGCCTGACACAGATCACTACAGTACGACAAATCTAGGCTCTCTAGATTCATACAACCCATGGATAACTGAAATAAAGACAAACTATGGATACTGGAAATGTGAAAGTATGAGTGATATGAATACTGGAAATGTGAAACAAACTATGAGTGATATGAATACTGGAAATGTGAAACAAACTATGAGTGATATGAATACTGGAAATGTGAAACAAACTATGAGTGATATGAATACTGGAAATGTGAAACAAACTATGAGTGATATGAATACTGGAAATGTGAAACAAACTATGA
The DNA here is from genome assembly GCA_037043455.1 of Cyrtodaria siliqua. Lineage (NCBI taxonomy): Eukaryota > Metazoa > Mollusca > Bivalvia > Adapedonta > Hiatellidae > Cyrtodaria > Cyrtodaria siliqua. The sequence continues at coordinate 71,407 of JAWPHD010006170.1, read as the reverse complement.
GTGATATGAATACTAAAATTGTGAAACATGATATGAATACCGAAAATGTGAAACAATCTATAGATAATGAAAATGTGAAACAAATTATAGACAATGAAAACGTAAAACAAACTATGGATAATGGAAATAGGAAACAATGAATAAAAAAAAAAATATGGATGATGAATATGGACATCTGAAATGTGAAACATCTCAGGCCAAATAAAATTATACCTGAGTTTACTGTAACTGAAAACCACCCCGAATCTTTTTTTTTTTTTAAATAATTATGTTCACGCGATCACGGCCGACTCATGTGCTCATTGTCCTGCTGTTTGAACTGAACCTCTTCCGGACTTGCGAAAAATAAATTAAACGGGTTTACCCCTTTGCAATAATTGCAAGTGATTGGGAAAAGAGCCAGTTGTTGCCATGCCTTTTGGGAAACAAGAACACATACACAATTTCATTTGTTATCTATTGTAGTTTTTAAAATACCACATTTTCCCATTCATCAAAGCTCATAGCCACCTTAAATTAACTTCGACAAAAAATAAAATAAAAAAATAAAATAAAATGCCTAACCTACCTACCCTATTTTTTTCAGCAATGTTACAGTAAACACAGGTATAATTTTATTTGGCCTCATGGACGACTGTAACGTGGAACAACCATGGATCACTTAAATTTGATGAGTAACTAAATACCATTGCATTAGCTTGTCTGACCTTGGTTAAAATCAAATGCAGCAATCCATAGATACCTTCCAAAGTAGTCTATTGGACAGAATAATGCATAGAGCTGTCAATCAAGCTTACATATAATACCGTTGATATTTGACCCAATCAAAGTAAATCAGGTGTATACACCTGCAACAAAAGCAAATGTTGTCTCACAAATAACTCTAAAATACAATAGATCACTTGGTCAATGTTTGTGAGCATTAACCCGTAACCCCCTACAGATATATAATGGACTGTTGAGTGTTCTTGCTTTAAATTAAGACCATTCCATTTATGTGACGAAGGGGTGTTGTAGGAGAAATGACTGATCAGCAGCCAGACATTGTAAACCCTGATCAACTCGCAGGCTGATCTTGGTTTACAATGGAAAGGCTATTATAGTTGTGCTTAGTGGGTTAAGGTTAACAATAGATGGCGAAGCCTGAAACTGAATGTCGGAACTACACATTCAGTTCAAATGCATAGTTGTGTATTGTCCAACTTACTTTGGTTAAAGCGTCTCCAGTCACCCTGGAGCTGCCATGTAAGTAAAGTCTGAAAAGAAAACAATATAGATACATTAATTGGCTTGGTTGTAGGTACTTGTTAAGTTCTAACTTACTTACTTTGGCTTGTAAATGTGAATGTATTTTGGCTTGTAGTTGGAATGTGCTTTAGTTTTTCAAATGGTAATAACTGATTTGTTAGTTCCTATTAACTTTCGCTTCTTAGGGCTATTCCATTAAAACATACTCACGACCCCAGGAAGGCAATTTAATAAACATCTATGGGTGAACACTATTTCCAGAAATTTGGTTCTTTCAACTCAATTTTGCATCTATTGGTGGGCGGTCAATTTCAAAAATGCCTTCCTATTATCCCATGTATGTTTTAATGGAATAGTCCTTAGTTGATATTTACATTGGCTCAACATTTTTTATTCACTTTTACCTGTAAACGCACACCTATTTCGACTTTAAAGTGAGTATACTTAGACTGTTTAAGATTTGGACAGTATTTAGCCAGAGCTATGAGACATTGGTACTTACAGTTTAAGATTTGGACAGTATTTAGCAGAGCTATGAGACATTGGTACTTACAGTTTAAGATTTGGACAGTATTGAGCCAGAGCTATGAGACATTGGTACTTACAGTTTAAGATTTGGACAGTATTTAGCTAGAGCTATGAGACATTGGTACTTACAGTTTAAGATTTGGACAGTATTTAGCCAGAGCTATGAGACATTGGTACTTACTGTTTAAGATTTGGACAGTATTTAGCCAGAGCTATGAGACATTTGTACTTACAGTTAAGATTTAGACAGTATTTAGCCAGAGCTATGAGACATTGGTACTTACAGTTTAAGATTTGGACAGTATTTAGCCAGAGCTATGAGACATTGGTACTTACAGTTTAAAATTTGGACAGTATTTAGCCAGAGCTATGAGACATTGGTACTTACTGTTTAAGATTTGGACTGTATTTAGCCAGAGCTATGAGACATTGGTACTTACTGTTAAGACTTGGACAGTATTTAGCCAGAGCTATGAGACATTGGTACTTACAGTTTAAGATTTGGACAGTATTTAGCCAGAGCTATGAGACATTGGTACTTACTGTTTAAAATTTGGACAGTATTTAGCCAGAGCTATGAGACATTGGTACTTACAGTTTAAGATTTGGACAGTATTTAGCTAGAGCTATGAGACATTGGTACTTACAGTTTAAGATTTGGACAGTATTTAGCCAGAGCTATGAGACATTGGTACTTACTGTTTAAGATTTGGACAGTATTTAGCCAGAGCTATGAGACATTGGTACTTACAGTTAAGATTTAGACAGTATTTAGCCAGAGCTATGAGACATTGGTACTTACAGTTTAAGATTTGGACAGTATTTAGCCAGAGCTATGAGACATTGGTACTTACAGTTTAAAATTTGGACAGTATTTAGCCAGAGCTATGAGACATTGGTACTTACTGTTTAAGATTTGGACAGTATTTAGCCAGAGCTATGAGACATTGGTACTTACTGTTAAGACTTGGACAGTATTTAGCCAGAGCTATGAGACATTGGTACTTACAGTTTAAGATTTGGACAGTATTTAGCCAGAGCTATGAGACATTGGTACTTACTGTTTAAGATTTGGACAGTATTTAGCCAGAGCTATGAGACATTGGTACTTACAGTTTAAGATTTGGACAGTATTTAGCCAGAGCTATGAGACATTGGTACTTACAGTTTAAGATTTGGACAGTATTTAGCCAGAGCTATGAGACATTGGTACTTACAGTTTAAAATTTGGACAGTATTTAGCCAGAGCTATGAGACATTGGTACTTACTGTTTAAGATTTGGACAGTATTTAGCCAGAGCTATGAGGCATTGGTCATTGATTTGGTTCAGCTGAGTTTGTAACTTTTCCTACAATTAATGAAAATAAGAGCAGTGATGATTATTTAAAAAGCAGACATCTTCAGATGTATATCATTAGTCAAGTACAGGGCTAATGGTAATTTATATTTTCTTTTCATACAGTCAAAACTTAACAAGTATGAGTTGCAGCTGGACTTGCATAGTAAAAACACAGCTCGACCTGAAGAGTAAAAGTCACAGCTTGACATACATGTACAGAGTAAAAGCCACAGCTCGACCTGAAGAGTAAAAGCCACAGCTCAACCTGAAGATTAAAAGCCAAAGTTTGGCAAATAGAGTAAAAGCCACAGCTTGACCTGAAGAGTAAAAGACAAAGCTTGACATATAGAGTTAAAGCCAGAGCTTGACATATAGAGTAAAAGCCACAGCTCAACCTGAAGAGTAAAAGCCAAAGTTTGGCATATATAGTAAAAGCCACAGCTTGACCTGAAGAGTAAAAGACAAAGCTTGACATATAGAGTAAAAGCCAGAACTTGACATATAGAGTAAAAGACGCAGCTTGACATGAAGAGTAAACGACAAAGCTTGGCATATAGAATAAAAGCCATAGCTTGATCTGAAGAGTAAAATCCAAAGTTTGACATACAGAGTAAAAGCCACAGCTTCACATATAGAGTAAAATCCACAGCTTGGCATATAGAGTAAAAGCCACAGCTTGACATATAGAGTAAAATCCACAGCTTGACATAAAGAGAAAAGCAACACCTCAACCTACAGAGTAAAACATAACACGAATAATGCCTGGAGGAGTGTCTGGGGTCTTGAAGATGGAAAGCCGCCATATGCCCTTTAGCTGTTGGTGCTACTATAAAATCCAATTCCATTCTTCCAAAAGCAAAAGTACCTCAGTCATTAAAACTGATAACAGGTTTTAATATGCCATACATATTGTGCAAAATAAGAATATGAGTACTTTATATTTGGTCAAAGTAATTCCCTTTACATAAATCCATTATTTTAAAGGATTACCTTTCACTATAAGTTAACAGCACGGAAAACTTCTTGCTTTCAATATATGTCTGGTCAAACTAAAGCAATATTGCCGTGTGTTCCTTTAATAAATTACTGATTTCAAGAATTTCCTTTCTCTAGGAGAATAATAATATGGTTGTTAGGGAGCAGAATGTGTTTTACCAGATTCTGTCCCAAATATTCGGCGATCTTGATGAGCTCAACATGTTTGCGAAGAAATCGTTCCTGGCTTCTACTGCTTGTGGCCATCTCTCCGAGAACCTCGTCTATACCAGATAGCTGTAACTGTCGTATGGACGGATTATGTTCTGCAACACTACACACACCTGAAAATGTTTGTTTTATTTTTGAATAGTCAAAAGAACCTTAAAGTTTAAATAATACTTAAGCATGAGTTGGGATGAAAAAATAGGGATGTTTGGAAAATCACAACTACACATGTATGTAGAATGCAGAATTTTGCCTTATAAATAAAAAGGCTGACATTTCATTTGTTTATAATTCTGACTTATTATTTGGGACCGGAACATCAAAACATTATGAATATATATAAGAGAAGAACTAGACTCCACGGAATTAAATGCCTCGCCTGGAGATTTTATTTTACTCTCAGCGTTACCAACAGCGATGTTGTCCCAAAATGCTATCCCAAGCTTTCTTTCCATATAAGCTACCTAGGCAGCAAGTTGTGTTCCCATATCACATTCCTAACTGAAGTTATTGTCCATAAACCATTTTTCTCTATTTTTAGTAACAGTGACCTTGACCTTGATCCCAGTGACCTCAAATGCAATATCAAACTTCCTTTCCATATAAACTACCAACATAGCAAGTTTCGTTCCAATATCTCATTCATAACTGAAGTTATTGTCATGAACGTGTTGTTTTTTTCATGCATATACAAAAGAAAGCCCATCCTACATACTCACTGTTTAAAAAAATATGGCAGGGTTATAGCAAACCAATAAGATAATATCTTCACCTTCAAATGTGACTTTGGTGCAACCTTTCAAGTCTACGCTGTGTAAAGAGCTAGAGTACAACTCTTGTAGACCAACATCTGTCAAACCTCTCAACTTTCTGAACTTGAGCGAATGAAGTCTGTCTTGGTTTCTTGTTATACTCTTGAATCCATCATCTTTATAAAGAAAAAGAAAATAAATATTGATTACCTTATAATCAAAAATGTGATGTCTGATCATGAGAGACCAAAAGATGGATAAAAACATTCAAAACTGCAGAATACTTACATTGTCAGTTATGTTTAAGCTGCTGCTTTTATTTCACAAGTTTTTTTACAGTTTGTTTTGTTGATATTGGGCAAATATGAAATATAAATGGACTACATTCATGGCTTGAATTTAGCACTCGCACACTGGTGATATGTAAGCTGATTTGAGAAAATGTCAAAAGTTTCGTATAAAAGCGTCAACATTAAAAAACATTTTTATCCAGTATCATTTTGGCTTTAAACCTGATAGAATATAATTAAATAACAGGTAATAAAATGTGGGTTTTTCAAACTTTTCTTTGTTATTTTACACTAAGCAGTGATAAATAGAGGATCTTACATGAGTACTCATTCATTATTGAATTTATTAAACGAGTTGTCAAAATGATATAATGCGAGTCTCTTATTAAACAAGTTGGCAAAATGATATAATGCAAGGCTCTTGCTCAGCATTATATCATTTTTGCTAACGTTACGAGTTTAATAAATTCAATAATGAATGAATTGAGTGTTGTTTAATGGCTCATCAACACAGTATATGTTATTTAAAGCTGCTCCAGAGAGAGGGGAAGGATACATAGGAATCCGGGAACCATGCCCTACTCTTATTATCGAATAGATTCCTAAGGTTCTTTAACGTGCTCGGCTGATAGACCGATACACGGGACCGCCCGGTTAATGTCCCCATCCGACGGACAAGGCGGAGGGAAAGTGTCTTGCCCAAGAACACACCAACGAAACTCAGTGGCACCACGGAGGATTGAACCCGTGGCCTCCAGTTACAAATCAACAGCGCTACTGACTGCACCACGCCAGCCCTCTTAATGAATGAGAACAAATGTTAGATTCTATTTATCACATAACTCACATACCGACTTTTATTGCATTTTGCCTGTCGCCGCTTTAACACGTAAAACCGACCTAAACCGTGGGAATTGGATGATAGTCATTATCAATTTTTTTTGACAGTGTATACTAGGCTTATTTGCATATTTAATAACTAGTGGTATATCGAAAATATAGAATGGTGTTATTCCACTCCCACAGTAAGTTATGTGATGTTCAAAAATATTTTGGTGCAGTGTAATGAGAGAGAGAGACTCGTACCATATTATTTTCGGTTTTATAGGAATGCAGCGGAAACTCTTGAAGTGAACCTAAAATTATTTAATAGCAAAACAATAATTAGATTTTTGGAGGGGAATCATTATTTTTCAGTCACTTTACAGTGGCCCTTTTATTCTCCCCATAATAGGTGCAGCAGTGGTTGTTTTCGAGGGGAATTTTATCCAATACTTTGGGCAAGGGAAATAATTTTTGCCCCAAACGTGACCATAAAAGCTACAGCTGGGAGACAGAGAATGAGAACAAATGGCAGACAGAAAATAAAGGAAACTTGTGCGTCGTTAAATAAATAATGTATACATTTATATATTGCCTTTACCTGTAATATTGTTGCACATATGTATGGTCAAATCTTCAAGCTTGCAACTAGAACATTCAATCAAGTATAACACTTTGTCATTCACTTGGTCGCACTTGTAAAAATTAATCCTTCGTAGCGATTTTGTAAATAAATTATAGGAGACATGAGGGAGATAGTCGATGGTGAGGAGGTCATGCCATCCAAGGCGTTCTATCAGAAGCTCCTTGTACACTGTTGGTATATAGTCCCCTATTTGTGGAACTTTGTCTAACGATACCTGTACCACCGACATGCAAATGTCACGCAATGTTTTCACCATTTTCTCCCTTTTTTATTAATCCATAGAAATAAAAAATGACACTTCTGTGTTCATTAACTCAAAACATCTCCAAGTGCCCTATTTCTACAGTTGTTTTTATATCATGTTTAAAATACATTTATTTTTAGAAAGCTCGACACAGCTCTAAAAATAGAATTTTAATTTAGAACTACTTCAACGACTGGATGTGACTCATCCACTCAGACAGTTAGACAATTCATTTTTTGTGGTACTCATTAAAAAATAATTCAATATGAATCACCAAATTTCATGTTTAAGATACCATTTTGCTTGAAAATTGAACAGTTTCAATGTTTACAAAAACCAATCCTCAAATTTCCAATTTGGATCATTTTGTTCTGACAGACGCTTAAAAGGCAACACAACAATCTCCTGTATGACAGAGATCAGACCGAATGAACCGAACACAGCTTTGTAGACGCATCGTGTTTAAATTGTCCAAACTTAAAGAAAGCGGACGAAAGTTTTAAATCCATAGTGAGATGAGTCTATTAACTTGGGCGTGTCACATTGCACCCGTCACGCCCCTAAAATCTGAAAAGTGATGAAAATGCATACGTAAAAACGTGTTTTTTGTTGTCAATTTTTTTTTAAAGTTGCGCCTCACTAAAAGTTTGCACACCCCCATCTAATATCCTATTTCCGCCGCTGCATTGTAATAGTTTCACACCTGTAATAGACATGTGTTTTTTAAATAAATAAGACCCTAACACTTCGCCTCGAACGTATCTGTCAAGTAACCAAACAGTCCTTTTAAAGTCTAAGATGGCACACATGTAGTAAAGTAGACATACCTAATGCTTATTATGTATGTGGGTCTATATCTATTACCAGGGGCGTATACAAAATTTGAGATTAGGGTGGGGATGGTGACGAGCATATTTTAGGAGTTGTTGGGGAGACGACTTTTAAAAAACAGTTGACGAGCAAAATAATGAAATAAATAAATAAAAACATTTGTTCACGTGCATTTATTTCCCTTTTCAGATTTTAGAGAGGTCACCCCAACCCACAGCTCCACCTCCCCCTCACTGAATCCGCTTCTAAATTCTCGTATATCAAATACAGAAACTAGGCTATACCCGATTCTGCGCGCCATCAACCCGTTTAAAATGCTGTATGTGACATAATCCCACCGAGAGCTCGACTTGTAAGCGAGAAAGGGTCGATTCTTAGTGATGGCGGGAGTTGTGCAGTACTGGTTTTACCCAGAAAAAGTGGGTGGTCTGCCTCCTCCACAAAAATTCGACGGTCATACATAACTTTACATGCGTTGAAAATGACGTAAAACACCATACAAACAAACAAACAAGCAAGTGACATAATATAAGTCTCCGATGTATTAACCTTTGAAACTGTTCAATAACATTTTATAAAAACATCTCCGGAATAGCACATTGTTGTTGAGTTAATAACAAGGCTAAAATCATAAAATTGGCCAGATGATGTTTGCACAAGTCGTTTACAAGAGGGGATATAACTGCATTGTGGATTTAGCTCCAGATGTGTTCTAATGCTATTAGCAAAATTACATATGTTGAGAATAAAATACGTTAAAATCAAATGATAACGAATATCAGTGAGAAACATAGATGGAATGATCGTCAGTTCCGACAAGACGAATTAATTGAGTAAAACTATAACATGTTGATGCTGTTCTGATTGAGAAGATTGGACGTATTGTTTTGACGATGACATTTTGAATATATGGATGCTTTTAAAATAGTTTGTGAGACATATTTGATAGCGTTTTATAATTAATTTATAAACGTGTTATTAAATTAAATGTCTTAATATCGATAATAAAATGAAGGACATTGTTTTATAGAAGAAAAAATAGGGTTTATGTATTAAATTACGCTAAAGTAAAGTGTAGCGTATACAACGTTACACGTAACACAAATTATACTAGTAAGTGAAATACGCGGCCATTTTGTGTTCCGTCGACATGTACTAATTATGTGCAACATGCATATGTGACACACACATTTTTGGAGGATTATTGTTTGAATATGTGATATTAGGACGCACACTATTGTTTGTGTAATATAGCGCACGAGGATATAGTGCAACTCGCGTACTTAATATCATATGCAATAGTGCAACGTATATATAGACGCGTATAATATTAAAATGGTGTCATGTATGTGTATCGTATTTTAAGCACCTATGAAACGCATAATGTATTCCCGATGCGCAATCTGTATTTTTTAATCACGTGTACGCACTTTATAAGTGGTTCTATATTTACGTATTAAAATACGCTAATCATATGTTAACTAAATAAATTATGCAAATGACTTGCGCTAATGTACTGGAATTGAAGACGTTTATAAAACCTAAACCATGATGTTTTTCAATGCCTACACCACGTAGAATGACGAGTTTTCAAAGTACATGCCACGTGAAATGAAAAGGGGCAAACATGCATATGCAATAACATTGCGTAAAACAGATGAACCAAATAGGCGGCAACAAGCTTAGACACACTTTGTAAAATATTTAAAGTAACTAATGTGGGTAACACTTGTGACCCGACTGCATTGTACTTGTAGATGTGCGGCAATAAAATATGGTTAATTCAAATAAAATATTTGAAACATTTAATGCGTACAGCACATAAACGTATAAGGAAAATCAGCAACGACAGACACAACATTGGTACGCAAAGACACAATTTTTGATCGTGTGTAACTTATATATGTTTATCATCTGGGATGAAAATTCGTCATACAGGGCCATGGTAGCATATATATCTATTCAATATGTGTCAAACGCTGATAGATCCTGCTACGAACGCGTCAGTGTTCACATTTCTGTCCGAGTTCTGCCCACCATGGAAAGGTATTGTTGCATATTATTTATATTATGTTACACCGTTTTCTAAATGACACTGCTTCAGGGACAGTGGTCATTACGGTTACGTCCAGCTTGCTAAGATGACTTTTATATATGTATTGACCTTTGTGACTGTCTAAGTTCTTTTCTGGATAGTTTCCTTTTTCAGTGTAATCAATCTTTGTTTGTGATGTGAGGTTCTGTACGTTTGAATCTAAATTTCAATGAAAGAAAGTTTTAAATGGTAATATGCAAATTTGGCAACGTTTTTTGTATTGCACTTGGGTCAGTAGTTCTGACACCAATATATTCGACCATCCCCACCAACAGGACACATTAGCATTCAACGTCTTAGTTGGGGTTATCCTGAGCACCCACTCCCGGTGCTCAGGTCGGCTGGAAAACTAACCCGCCAAATAACAGCATACTTACACTACAAAACAGTTTAATCAAAACTCTTATCCAGATGCCCAGGTCATATAATAATGTATATGTGCCGATTAAAATGATAAGTTTATTCACGGGTTCTTAAAATATCTGTGAGTGAATATACATACAATTAATTTTTTTATTTGTCCTGGCTGGTTAAAGCGGTTTATATTGTGTCTATAGAGTTTGGATTCTCAGAATAATATGTATACCTCATCGTCAGTAGGTTTAGAAACAGTGTACAGTGCTGTACAATTTGCATGTTGTTGGCGGGTTAGGGACTTTAATAAATTATTAATGTCACTATATGGGAAACTATATACTCATACAGAAACTAGTGTCCAACAACTACATAACTGTGCTTATAAGAGACGATGAGAGAAGAAGGACGAGAAGAAGAAGAGATAACAACAGTGTATGCATGGGTGATATTGCCCATGCGACCTGATAAAATGATGGTATTGCCCTTGCGACCTGATATTTGTATTGTATTGCCCTTGTGACCTGATATTTGGATGGTATTGCCCTTGCGACCTAATATTTGGATGGTATTGCCCTTGCGACCTGATATATGGATGGTATTGCCCTTGCAACCTGATATTTGGATGATATTGTCCTTGTGACCTTATATATTGATGGTATTGCCCTTGCGACCTGATATTTGGATGCTATTGCCCTTGTGACCTGTCTGATATGTTGATGATATTGCCCTTTCGACATGATATAATGACGGTATTGCCATTGCGACATGATATCTGGATGGTATTGCCCCTTGCGACCTGATATATTGAGAATACTTTCAGCATTAAAAACAAGCGTGCCTATATATGTTTTACTAGCTAGAGAAATGTCAGAATTGCTTACGATTAGAGAACATTAAGGCGTTCGTATAAACCTTAGAACCATACATGCACGCACTAACGCACGCTCTCGCACGCAAGCACCAACGCAAACACGCACGCACGCAGCACGCACGCACCGCACGCACGCACACAGAAACACAAACGAGACAGCGACACAATTATTATAACTATTGAGATGGTCAATTCAAACCTCTATGAAATGGAAATTCATTCTGATAAATGTGAAGGTTTATTTTTAATCTGTATTTTGCCAATTTCGAAGTGTTAAGTATTTACTCAAGTGACAATAAATTTCAAGTAAATATATCATATTTATAAAACCTTGCCCTATATGATATGTTTACATTGTACGTATTGCGTAAAGGATTTTAGGCTAATAAACAATGTAAATATCACGTAATAAAGGTACTTAACACACGATCACACGTGTATCATCGCGTAGCTAAGTGTATATAATATGTAATAACCCTTATATTGCTGATAACTCGTATTAACGTCATTTATTTAAATAAATGGACATGTTTTGTCCATTGATATTTGAACATCCCAAATTAGCTATATAGACGAACACATAATTGGGGTTTTAGAATCAGAAGATTAGTGTCATTAGTGGATAAATATGGTTGTGTTGGTCTGCTTATGAAAATAAACGACCTTGGATGACTTTCATAAGTTTGGGATGATTATTTTGCAGAGGATCAATGTAGCAAGAAATTTACTAGCGTTATGTCCACACAAGGTTTTACGTTATAATGTTGCATTATTTTGTCGGAAGTAATCAAAAGTTCTACTTAAAATCCCAAATATAGACATGCGGGATTATATACTCCGCGATCAGCTTCACTTACTTAGTTTAAAGATTTGATGAGTACAACACCATTATCATTTTTTTATTTCTTACAAAATACTTGGACCATTGCCTTGCTTGGTGTATATGCTGTATATTCGGTATATGCTTGCAACGATAGAGTCATGTCATGATTCCAGAGTCTGAGATGCTGTTGAACAAAATGTTTTCATATGTCAACATATTTTGGACCTTTGCCCATCGTCATGTAAAATGATTTGTTGTTAACTGTACTGATTTGTGTTAACTGTATTGAATGGCGTTACAATTTCAGGACAGACAGCCATAGAGGTGACTTTTCTGGCGCTGATCTTTGTCGTTGCTCTGGCGGGAAACTCCATGGTAGATTGCTATATACTCTCCTAGTATCTTGTTATTAAAAAGAGCAATCGATGTACTAACTAGGCCAACCTAAAACATTATTGTTTTGCTGTTTCCCTACCTACCCATGAAAAAAATCCCTACCGAAAACCTTTTATAGCAATTTGTTTTAATATTTTTTTATTTATTTTTTACTTTCTTAGGTATATTTGTCTTTCATTGCTTCAGGTTTTTTACTGTCTTCAGCAAAAAACCACAAATACACCTACCTACCTACCCACTAATAAAATCCTGGGTCGGGAAACAGCAAACACATGCATTTTTAAGGATGGCCTTATTGAGACGTTGGCAACTTTGATGAATATCAACATGTAGCGTATTACAGAGAGTGATACGATTGAGTGTTTTCGAACTAGTTTTCTGGTTGTTTTATTGGAAACTAGTTTAAATAAAATCTAAATGACAACTTTTCGAGTCGAAATTTCCACCCTAAGTATCTTGGGCTTAAAGCAGAATTAAGTAGTTTGTAACTCATACAATTCTACTGTAGTTGATTCAGCGTAATATATGGACTCCGCACTTTCTGTTTGTGAGCGCGTCCATGTCCGAGATGGTAAAGACGCTGCGTTTGACACCTTCTTGACTCTCACCGCTGCGGTTTCCTATTGTAAGTGAGAAAGTGTAGAGTTTTACAGAGGATGGAAGGTATACAGTACTGGTTCTACCCAAGAAAAGGTAGATCCATGGTCTGCCTCCATACGAAAATATATACCGTCATATATAGCCTAAAATGTGCTAAAATGACATTAAAAACCATTCAACCAACCAACCTCCTTTTTGTTTATACATTTGTTGACAAACGATCTTGGTCATCTGCAGTCATTCGTAGTCAATTGTAGTCAATGGGACGTGAAAAGTTAGTTAATTATTCAAGATATGGTGCAAGAATTTAATCACAATATTATTTTGTTTGAAAATTGTTTTACGTCATTTTTAGCACATGTTTGGCCATATATGATGGTCGATATTGTTTTGTGGTAGAGGCAGACCACCCTATTTTCCCTGGGCAGAACCAGTACAGTATACCTACCGCCATCCGTCAGAATCGACACGTTCTCACTTGACAAGTCGAGCTCCCAGTGGGATTCAAACCCGCAGCAGTGAGAGGCAAGAAAGTTGACCGGTCAAGGACGCCCTATTAAAGCATTTAAAACATAGTGTTTAATCAAACATTACCCAGATCACATGTGAAACAAAATGAGCTGTTGAAGAGACGTATCGAATATGTTTATAGCTCACCACATTTGAACCGTTTATGATTTCAGCCTTACATATGTTTATTTTTTGAAGTTGTCTCACTCTTCTATTTCTGTATTACAGGTTATTGCAGCTGTCATCTGGAACGCGAAGCTGCGAACCGTGACCAATGTCCTCGTCTGTAATCTAGCTATTTCTGATATGTTGTTCGTCGCGGGCATCCCCTTCATCGCGATCACTAGGGTCACGCAGCACTGGATATTGGGGGAATTCGTTTGTAAAGTAGGGACGTACATTCAGTTCGTGTCTGGGGTCTGTTCCATTGTAACTATGGTGATGATCAGTGTTGAACGATTTATGTGCGTGTGTCTTATGAACAAATACAAAATAGACATGCGACAAATAACGCTTGTGATCGTCGTTATCTGGTTCATTGCAGTCGCTTATCCGATTCCAGTTGCGCTTGCGCAGACTGTGCAGAGTATTGAAACTGAACAAGACTCTTTAATTTTTTGCGGAGTTGAGTGGTTGAACGACTTCCATGCGGAGGTGTACTTGGGGTTTATGGCTAGTTTTTTCTTTGTTATTCCACTGATCGTTATCTCCATGTTTTATATACAGATTTTACGGGTGGTTCGAAGGTCCGTGAATCGAACACAAACGGCAAACAGCAGATCAGAAAGGTCTGCCCAAAAACAAATACGGCTTGTGAAAATGTTTGCGTCAATCGTGATTTTATTCGTAATACTGTGGTTACCATTCTTCATTATAATCTTTCTGGGAGTGCACTTCAAGCAAATCACATCAACACATTTCACAGCGACTCTAATACTCGCCCTTGCAAACACTTGTCAAAACCCCCTCATCTACGGGTACTTCAATCACCGATTCAGGGACGAGTTCAAAACGATGTGTTGCAGGAGGATAATGGCATCGGCATGCACGAGCGCCTTCACACCATACGGAGTTCAGGGGACAGAACTCGGCAGTATTGGGCAGAACTCGTCAACAGTGGAATAATAAGTGCGTTCACATGAAATAACAAAACTTTGAAGTTATACTCTTTCTATATTATGTTGATTTCATTGCAAAATGAAGAATGATTATTCCACATTCATGACTTGTTTTTCTTGAAATTGTTTTCCAGCTGTGCAGAAATATATAAAATATGCCATTTATATATGCTGACGTTTAAACTGGTGTATTATACTATCTCAGCAGTGTGTTCAGATTGATTAAATTGATTTGTCCAATTTCGTCTCAGCTAAACAAGTAATGTCATAACTACCAAAAGCTGTTATAAAGTCAGTATAATTTTCTTAATTTGGTAAGTACACCGCAAACATTAATAAAACAAATATGTCCAATTTGAACAACACAATTTGACTTTAAAAGGTTGTAATCAGATAAAACATGACTGGAATGACTACGACCAGGCTCATCCCCGACGTCTCCCTGTAACAGGTTAGCAAATCCCAGCTTCTCTAGAATCAGTTCCAATGTAAATGTTAAACAGATGATCTGGCGATGATAAAACATGATGAACTGCCTTGTAATCGCAGTGGATGTCACCATTCATGGTTAAATCCTTCGTCATGCCCTCTGCATCGTTCATTATGACTCCCAGCTTAGCTTTGAGTGCAGTTAGATCATCATCCTTGAATGTGTATCACTGGCTCTGGAGTTTTATTTTTTTTATTTTGTATAATTCCGTCAGTTTCGCCCGAGAGACGAATGCTGCTTGCCCATATACTAGTATATTATTTGAATGATAACCAAATATTTATCTACAGGTTTATTTTCTATAACCGTGTAAGAACCTCAAATGTAAAAAATACCGTAAATGTAAAAACAGCCCTATATGTAAAACAAAAAAGAAGCTAAATCACAGACCTAATAACAATATTATATGTCTGTGGCTAAATGTAAAAAAAAAAATCACCCACAAATGTAAAAGCTTGTTTGAATTATTGATACCAACACAGTAAAGACTATATCGATGACATGTTTGCTATATTTGGTAAATTAAATATATTTGTATATAAAGACAGTTATAAGTAATATTTAAAATTAAAATAAAAAGATTGATCAGTGTGCGAAGCTTATTGTGTTTCAGTGATTAGTAACTACATATTTGTCTGTGACGGTGTAATGTATGACTTTTACGCATTATAGAGAGGTTGGGCTACATGGAGGGGCGGGGGCGGAGTTGGGTACGGTAGACAAGGGGGCGGTGTACGGGAGACAAGGAGCGGGATTCGGAAGACAAAGAAGTGGGGGCGGGAGAGAAAGGGGCATTTTATTTATTTATTAAAAAATATCATAGTTTGAGAGTCGTTTTGGTTGAAATAATCCATCTATATCATATCAAAATCATCAATTGAACCTTAAATGATCTTAAAATGAAGAATTATGCTATTTTCTATCATTATCTTGTCTGTCGTACGCGTTTTGTCTCCGCGATCGATAGTTTTGTCCGGATTACGTCCATTACGTCCCTTGTTTATCAACCATTTTGTTGGTCCCATGCTAGCCCGAAGATTATTGCTAACGAATATGACCTCCATGGTACAGTAAGTGTAAATCGTTAAAAAATGAGGTAAAGAAGACCACTGTTTTAGGAATAAAAAGCAAAGAATCCCCTACACCACCGCAGTGAAAAGTCATGCGCGGATTTAGTGGGGAGGGAGTTGGGGAGTTGGGGGAGGGGTGGGTGAGCGTATCCGGCGCGGACCCCCTAAAATCTGAGAAGTTATGAAAAATTGCACCCCCGCCCTATCCCCCTCCCGCCCTCTATGTATTCATAGATACGCTGTGATGCATTCTGAATTTATAGCGTCTCCGTGGTCGAGGGGTTAACGACGTTACGTTGTAAAGCTTCGGCTCTCACCGCTGCGGGTTCGAATCCCACTAAGAAATCGACTTGTGAGTGAGAAAGTGTCAATTCTTACGGATGGCGGGAGATGTACATCACAAAAAAACGACCGTCATATATAACCTTACGTGTGTTGAAAATGACGTAAAACACCATACAAACAAACAAAGCCTTCTGGATTTCCCAAAATTTTAATACCTGTTTTGACGCTGAAGTCGTGATGATTCCATACCGACTACATGTGATTAAACAGAGCACTCCTGAAATAAGTTGAACATATTGGGCGTATTTGTGGAACATTATCTTGAACCTCCAAATCGCCATAATATTGTAAAATAATAGCAACTACAATTACAAATAAATACAATTGTTTATTTGTTCGTAGTGCTCGAGTGCATCTACTCTGAATATTAATATCATTATAACTTACATACAATTGTTTTGTTAAACTCGTTTTTAATACATGACTATGCCATTTATACTTGTCTATATATATGTTGTTTTTGAATATACGATACGATACCGACGTAAACTAGCTAGTCATATACATCAGCTTCATCACACGAGTGAAATAAAGGGTAAGCAAAGTCATATCACGGATATATTATATTAAACCGGAGTGATACGTAAATTACAGAGTGGTTACGACTGTATACCATTTGTCAACGCGTAAGGTTTGTCGTCTGCGTTTCATTTGTTGCTTCCATCCTGTTTTCGCGTCGGCTTATTGGCTATGGAATCATTATCCGTGGATGAAAAAACCACTTATGACCATTCTTTTTCTTGTTTAGACAGTTACAAATTGAATGGCATTCGTTTTAAATGAAGTTATTCATTCGAAATGAAATTTCGGAAAAAATAAATGTTGTTTACCACATATGCGACAGACATTAACACATCAAAATCGACTAGATCTATTAATAACATTGTTTTTTTCTCCCTGGAAAACAGCGTAGTGAGTGAGCTTGAAGCTGACATTTCAACAAAGCTGAAGTATATGATAAATGGAATAAAAAATGTGTATTTTCATATCGCACCCTAATACGCTGTATCAGTCCCTCGACTCATATCAGTTCTCGAGCTAAAGCTCTCGCTGATATGACGTCTCAGGCCTGATATAGGGTGTGATATGAAAATTACCATTTATTATTCCCTAAATACAGTTTTCGATTGCAGTAAATTACCATATTTATCACATATTGATATTTGAAAATAAACTTTCAATCAGTAAAACAGAAATACGTCCGTTCAGTAGGCGCATTTAACGCTGAAGGACCAAACCCGCCAAACATCTCAAGCTCTGCACGTGCAAACTAAATCTTAAACAAAGACAATTACATTTTCAAGAAAACGGGAAAAAATGAATTTATTTTAAAATGAAACTTAAATGAAAAGTTCAATAATAACATTAAACTTTAAGAGATTGGTATGTTTGGTGTGTTACGTTTAGATGCAGGTGACGTTGCGCACGGTATTGGTACAAATTAGCGTTACGCGACGTTGTGAACATTATAGCTGTACGTTGATAATTTTTTTATAGAAACAAACCGTTTAAAAGGTATATCTTTTTAAAAATATAAGTTGCAGACATGAGTTTTTCAATATTAAGTAAGAAAGATATGTATATCATGACCAAATATATATGTAAGCATTTTCTTTTGAAGTCGTTCAAATGCACAAGGATAACTAAAATAAGAACTAAAACTGTTACACACATAAATCCAGGTTATTATCTTGGACTATATATTTATTATTTGCTGTAAAAATTGAGCATCTTTAAAAAATACCACACAGATAAGTAATTAACCTTAAAAGAGTATGAGAGTGGACCTTTAGTTCATTTTAGTTTATTTCAAAGCCAATAGGCATCTGCCCGTGAGGTACAAATATGATAATATAATAATGACAGACAGTGATATTTTAAGACACAAATAAGCAATAATACAAAACTGAAATACGCATAACAATAGCCTGGTATGCATTATCTCAATGAATAATAATATAAACTTCTATCCTGGAGAAGGTGTTCACTATATAGTATAAATATCTTGCGACCTTTATTAAACATCTACTTAATATTTTGCCTCAAAAGTATTACATGTTATATATAAACTTATCCGCACATACACACACTTAAACCCTTAAATACATTCTCACATACATGTCTACTCATACACAAATATACTAATACAGAACTTACTAAAAGTATATAAATTAAAACTTATCTACATATATAAATAACCATGCTAATTATCCAAATATAATATTTCATTCCTTAATCCAAATGCCTTGTAGATGAATATACCCAATTTGTTTAAACCGACATATTTTGACTTTTTAACAATTCAACAAGTTTAAACATATTTGGTCTTTTCCAGTAATAAAGATGAATATATAACGACCTTAGTTCCTTATATAAACTGCATTCTAGAATGAAGTGATATTCATCTTTTAAAATATCACATAACTTACACTTTCTTTCGTGGAAAAGAGTGCTAGTTGGCCTTGACCATCTGCCAGCTTCAACCTCTAACCTATCTGATGATACTCTGAACTGTGCAAAAACCTTTAACTACTTAAAAATATGTATTTTTTCTAAATATGGCTTAAGCCTAAATTCATAGATATTTCTATAAAATAGTGCACGACTGGAATTTTCAAGTCTACTATGCAAGTATTGTAAAAAAAGAAATGGTCATGAATTCTCTGTTTCGCAACAAATAAGAATAATTTAGGTTCACCAACACTTTGGTTAACCCATACTTCATAAAATCCAAGGGATGCTAATAAATCCTTAAGTAGTGTTACCCAACTTATTTTGTTCGGTAGTATTTGTATTTCTAAATCTAATAAAAGCATGTCATAAACAATTCTAGAATATTTACGTTTTTCAGTATGTAAAAGTTTCAACCAGTATTTAATAATGTTATAATGTCGACGTGTCAAAAAAGAAGATCGAGCAAGTTCACCATATATAAAATCATTTAGTGTTGTTTGCTTCACCCCTAGCAACTTCTTACAAAATTGCATATGAACCCGTTCTATAGCACTTCCTTGAATAAAACCCCACACCTCGCTACTGTGATTCAATATAGGTGAAACAAAATTATCAAACAAATCTAACCTGTGTTTTGGTGACAAAAACGTGCATTTATGTAAATATTTGTTCATTTTAAAAATTACTTTCAGAGCTTGCCCCGCCAATGCTGTTTGAGCTGCAAAAGACCCACCTGTTGTAAATACAATCCCCAGGTAAACACATTTATTTACAATTTCTATTATACTTCCGTTATATGAAAACACTAAGTTCCTGGGTAATTGACCTCCTTTCATAAAAATCATAACTTTAGATTTTGATGTGTTAATTGACCTCCTTTCATAAAAATCATAACTTTAGATTTTGATGTGTTAACCTTTAATTTCCATCTTTCACAATATTCAAACATAAAATTTAACCCATTTTGTAAAGCATCTGAAGATTCAGAGAAAAGAACAATATCATCCGCATATAAAAATTTACATGTATCAATATCTAAAACTTGGTATCAATTACGTACAAATTCGTCTTCTATATCATTTATAAATAGTGAAAACAATAGAGGTGATAAACATTCTCTCTGTCGCGCTCCCAGTGAACATACAAACTCATTACTTAGTTTATTACAGTATTTAACTCTTGAAGTCACAGCAGTGTACATTGATTGAATGGTATTTAGTATTTTCCCACGCAGACATAATTGAAAAAGTTTATACCATAGATTATCTCTAACCACATAATCAAAAGCTTTAGAGAAATAAAAAAAGGCACAATACAGGCGTTTACCTTGATTTAAAATATGTGTAATTAAACCATGTAGCACAAACACATTATCAACCGTACTCATATTTGGCCTGAAGCCAGCCTGTGATTCAATGTACACAAAATAACTTATATTTCAAAATCAGACATGTTTGTTTTAAATGTTCATATCGAACATGCATTTATGATCTCTTGAAGCGTGGTAATGACGTCGAAATGTCGAATGATGATGGTGGGACAATATGACTACCCCTTTATGTTTTTTAATAAAAAAAATATTATTATATTTTCGTTTTTCATAATTTTCGGATTATAATCAATTGTTCATGTACTTTTTTATTCATTTAAAAAAAAACTTGAGATAAGTACATAAACTACTTGGTTATGTTCATTTTAAAATCAATGCGCCTAGCTTAAAGTACATTTTACAAAATGGGACAAAATGATAACCTTTTTAAAAGTATTTATAAAATTCAGAAAACCTGAATAAATCCAAATTAATCTATATCACTGAAACGGTTCATGTATATATGTAGGGTGTCAATATGTTCGCAACGTGCCAATTTGTCAGCGGATATATTGGACCACGCGTAAGTGTCGAATATGTCGCAAAGAGCGAATAGGTCCGGGATCCGCGGTAAATTTAGGGGGCGTCTCACTCGATCGAACATTAGGTAAAAGGGTATATTTTGCTTCCTGTTTTTTGTTGTCGTGTGTTTCATGGATTAGGAAAATTAAGAAATAAAATAGAAATAATTGAATTAAATAATTGGAATACACCATGTTTAAAATTAATTCATATGTTGGTAAAGAAAGCCGGTCTGAATAAAGATAAAGAAAGGAAAACTGATTAATAAAGGTAAGAAAAAAATAAATGAAATTTTGTTTTAGATAAATATAGAACTCTAAAAGCACACACAAAACTTTACTCATTAGCAGTATGTGTTACGAAACACTAATTATATACCTATTACTAATGTGTTTGCGTGGTTGGGGAGGAGAGGGAGGGGCGCGAGGGGTGGTAAGCGGACACATTACCCGATCCCATTTCTCCTATAAAAAAGAAACTCCACTGGTCCGCATAATTATGCTTTAGTTTTAAAAAGCTGCCTTACTTTAATAATTGCATTTCCCGCCATTTTTGATTTTAAAGAGATGTACAGGAGCTCCTGTTTTGCGTTATTGTCAGAACATGATATATCAAAAGATAGGACGATGTTCTACAGATTTTAGTATACAATGGTGTCGTAGAGAACATGCGGACACAAACTGGCTTTCTACTTGGAAAAAGTCAATTCTTAAAATTATAGATACACGTAGTAACTTTAATAACGCTAACCCATCTTTGCTTCCTCCGAGACCTAGGTTTTCCTTTTGTAATTTAAAATCGGGAATTCAGGAATTTCATAATAAATTTGTTTCAGCTAATAATGTAATTATTGTTTGACGCCTACATTACGTCAATGTTTTATCTCTGGAACTCGGCAGCACCAATTCGTATACTCCGGTACATTCTACTGAGGAGGATGTTGTTTCGACACATATCACTCGGTGCACTACTTTCAAGGCCTGGGGAGACGAAAAGCAAAACAAACTGCCTACTATGTACTGGATTCCTAAATTACATAAAAATCCATATAAGGCCCGCTTTATTTCGAATTCTAGTGCCTGCACTACAACAAACATCTCCAAACTTTTAACTTCTTGTCATACTGCCGTTAAAGATTACGTTAAACGATATTGTAATAAAACTTATGAACACTCTGGCATTAATTTGTTTTGGTCTATAAAAAATTCAGGAGACGTTCTTGATAAAACTTTCAATAAACGTCATGTTTCATCTATAAGCACTTATGATATCTTTACACTATATACAACTTTACCACATCATCTTATCAAAGACAAGCTAATTTCTCTTATTCAAAAAACATTTGCTAGAGAAAATTTAGACAATTATACTATGTGGACTTGCTATGAAGTTTGTGAAACACTCATCTTCCTATTAGAGAATATTTTCGTCAGGTATGGAACCACAGTTTATAGAAAAATTGTTGGTATCCCTATGGGTACGAACTGTGCACCATTTGTCGCAGTTTTGTTTTTATGTTGCTATGAAAGAGATTTCATGCTGAGTCTTTCACCAGATACTCAGGCAGATGTTATTGAAGCCTTTGATGACACCGCTCGGTATCTGGATGACATATTCTTTCCAACTATGGTTAATAATATTTATCCTAAAGAACTTCAGCTTAACAAAGCTTATATATCTGACAATAACGCTTCTTTTCTTGATTTAGATCTCTCGATTGAAAATGGTCAAATAATTAGCAAAATCTATGACAAGAGAGATGATTTTAGTTTTGACATTGTTAATTATCCCCACTTGGATGGGGATGTTCCCCGAGTAACTTCTTATGGGGTGTATTTGTCTCAGCGTATTCGTTTCAAGAGCTTGTACTTGAGTTGAGGACTTTAATATTCGTAATCTTTGTATAACTAAAAAGCTACTCAATCAGGGTTACCGTTACCATAAACTTCGTAAAACCTTTGCAAAATTTTATTATCGTAACCCTGATCTTCTTTCCAAATATAGAAATAATTTAAGGACTCTTCTGCGACAAGGACTATCACAACCTGACTTCTATGGTGATGTGATTTATAAACTTCGCAAGATTCTTGGTCATGATTACTTTCATACTATCTTTGTTAAACTTGTTAAAAGGTTTATCAAAAGAGGTTATGACCCTAACATTTTGCAACGTACTGCATGCTTGGTGGTGGACCCTTTTACAGTTCGCCACTATGTTTTCCTCTTTAATTGTACGATGACCGGGCAGGCTGTGGACCCTATGATGACGCCTACCTAAAGCCCATTGGGACTGTGGCGTTTGATATTTGTCTATGATCTTTCTTGTCGTGCCCTTAATGGTTTATTCTCTTGTTGCTCTGGCTTCTGACAAGTCATTGAGTACCTTCATTGTGGCTTTCTAGGCTATTGTTTTTTTGTATTATATTTACACGAGCATATTTTTGTTTTACTTATATTGCCTATTGATGCTGCCTTGTTGGTTAGAGATTATATCATGGCGAGGATTTCTTTATTTACACTGTCCTGTTTTAATGGGATGACAGTAGGGTAAGTGTGAGGTTTGGTGACCCTAGAACCGGTTTAAACCCCCAGTGGCCTTAGTTGCCACTGACCGTTCCAAGGCGGTAGCCCTATTGTCAACCCTTTTGTGTTTGTGATGTCGTTTGTATTTGTTATTTCTTTTGCCTTCTCGTTTGTCTGTTTGAGTGTTTGTTTTTGTGTTTTGTGGTTGACTGTCGTCCTTGAATGCCTTTCCCTGTCCGATATTTTTATCTTTCTTTAATGTGGCCCATTGAAGATATGCATAATGAAAAAACTGCCAACACACGGAATTATATTCTTTGTTTCCCTGTGCCATGATGAGTATGTTAACTGCGTTTTTATTTATATTGCAATAACTATTACGTGTTCTAAATTTGAATCTCGGAGTATGGTATCATTACTTTCATATATGTATCTAACATCACGGTCTGCTAGACATTAAAGGACAGTTTGGTGAAATTGTTTAAACAGTAGCTGTAAAAGCTACACTAACAACAAAACCAAAACCAACAGGAAGAATCAGAAAGAAATCACTAAAAACCAAACCAACCGTAGCTGTATACGCTGCATCAACAGCAGCAAAAACAACAGTAGCTGTATAAGCTAGATCAGCAACAACAAAACCAACAGTAGCTGTATAAGCTGCATAAAAGAATAAAAATAAACAGTAGCTGCATAAGCTGCACCAACAACAACAAAAATAACAGTAGCTGTATAAGCTGTATCAACAACGATAAAAACTACAGTAGCTGTATAAGCTGCATCAACAACACCAACGAAAACAGTAGCTATATAAGCTATATCAACAACAAAACTACAGTAGCTGTATAGGCTGCATCAACAACGATAAAAACTACAGTAGCTGTATACGCTGCATCACCAACACCGACGTAAACAGTAGCTATATAAGATGCATTAGAAACGGCAATAACAGTAGCTATATAAGCTATATCAACAACAAAACTACAGTAGCTGTCTCAGCTGCATCACCAACACCAACGTAAAAAGTAGCTATATAAGCTATATCAACAACAAAACTACAGTAGCTGTATAAGCTGCATCACCAACACCAGCGAAAAAAGTAGCTATATAAGGTATATCAACAACAAAACTACAGTAGCTGTATAAGCTGCATCAACAACACCAACGAAAACAGTAGCTATATAAGCTATATCAACAACAAAACTACAGTAGTCGTATAAGCTGCATCACCAACACCAGCGAAAACAGTAGCTATATAAGCTATATCAACAACAAAACTACAGTAGCTGTATAAGCTGCATCAACAACACCAACGAAAACAGTATCTATATAAGCTATATCAACAACAAAACTACAGTAGCTGTATAAGCTGCATCAACAACACCAACGAAAACAGTAGCTATATAAGCTATATCAACAACAAAACTACAGTAGCTGTATAAGCTGCATCACCAACACCAGCGAAAACAGTAGCTATATAAGCTATTTCAACAACAAAACTACAGTAGCTGTATAAGCTGCATCAACAACACCAACGAAAACAGTAGCTATATAAGTTATATCAACAACAAAACTACAGTAGCTGTATAAGCTGCATCAACAACACCAACGAAAACAGTAGCTATATAAGCTATATCAACAACAAAACTACAGTAGCTGTATAAGCTGCATCATCAACACCAACGAAAACAGTAGCTATATAAGCTATATCAACAACAAAACTACAGTAGCTGTATAAGCTGCATCACCAACACCAGCGAAAACAGTAGCTATATAAGCTATATCAACAACAGAACTACAGTAGCTGTATAAGCTGTATCAACAACACCAACGAAAACAGTAGCTATATAAGCTATATCAACAACAAAACTACAGTAGCTGTATAAGCTGCATCAACAACACCAACGAAAACAGTAGCTATATAAGCTATATCAACAACAAAACTACAGTAGCCGTATAAGCTGCATCACCAACAACAGCGAAAACAGTATCTATATAAGCTATATCAACAACAAAACTACAGAAGCTGTATAAGCTGCATCAACAACACCAACGAAAACAGTAGCTATATAAGCTATATCAACAACAAAACTACAGTAGCTGTATAAGCTGCATCACCAACACCAGCGAAAACAGTAGCTATATAAGCTATATCAACAACAAAACTACAGTAGCTGTATAAGCTGAATCAACAACACCAACGAAAACAGTAGCTATATAAGCTATATCAACAACAAAACTACAGTAGCTGTATAAGCTGCATCAACAACACCAACGAAAACAGTAGCTATATAAGCTATATCAACAATAAAACTACAGTAGCTGTATAAGCTGCATCAACAACACCAACGAAAACAGTAGCTATATAAGCTATATCAACAACAAAACTACAGTAGCTGTATAAGCTGCATCACCAACACCAGCGAAAACAGTAGCTATATAAGCTATATCAACAACAAAACTACAGTAGCTGTATAAGCTGTATCAACAACACCAACGAAAACAGTAGCTATATAAGCTATATCAACAACAAAACTACAGTAGCTGTATAAGCTATATCAACAACAAAACTACAGTAGCTGTATAAGCTGCATCACCAACACCAGCGAAAACAGTAGCTATATAAGCTATATCAACAACAAAACTACAGTAGCTGTATAAGCTGCATCAACAACACCAACGAAAACAGTAGCTATATAAGCTATATCAACAACAAAACTACAGTAGCCGTATAAGCTGCATCACCAACACCAGAGAAAACAGTAGCTATATAAGCTATATCAACAACAAAACTACAGTAGCTGTATAAGCTGCATCAACAACACCAACGAAAACAGTATCTATATAAGCTATATCAACAACAAAACTACAGAAGCTGTATAAGCTGCATCAACAACACCAACGATAACAGTAGCTATATAAGCTATATCAACAACAAAACTACAGTAGCTGTATAAGCTGCATCACCAACACCAGCGAAAACAGTAGCTATATAAGCTATATCAACAACAAAACTACAGAAGCTGTATAAGCTGCATCAACAACACCAACGAAAACAGTAGCTATATAAGCTATATCCACAACAAAACTACAGTAGCTGTATAAGCTGCATCAACAACACCAACGAAAACAGTAGCTATATAAGCTATATCAACAACAAAACTACAGTAGCTGTATAAGCTGCATCAACAACACCAACGAAAACAGTAGCTATATAAGCTATATCAACAACAAAACTACAGTAGCTGTATAAGCTGCATCACCAACACCAGCGAAAACAGTAGCTATATAAGCTATATCAACAACAAAACTACAGTAGCTGTATAAGCTGCATCAACAACAGCAACGAAAACAGTATCTATATAAGCTATATCAACAACAAAACTACAGTAGCTGTATAAGCTGCATCAACAACACCAACGAAAACAGTAGCTATATAAGCTATATCAACAACAAAACTACAGTAGCTGTATAAGCTGCATCACCAACACCAGCGAAAACAGTAGCTATATAAGCTATATCAACAACAAAACTACAGTAGCTGTATAAGCTGCATCAACAACACCAACGAAAACAGTAGCTATATAAGTTATATCAACAACAAAACTACAGTAGCTGTATAAGCTGCATCAATAACACCAACGAAAACAGTATCTATATAAGCTATATCAAAAACAAAACTACAGTAGAGATATAAGCTGCATCAACAACACCAACGAAAACAGTAGCTATATAAGCTATATCAACAACAAAACTACAGTAGCTGTATAAGCTGCATCACCAACACCAGCGAAAACAGTAGCTATATAAGCTATATCAACAACAGAACTACAGTAGCTGTATAAGCTGTATCAACAACACCAACGAAAACAGTAGCTATATAAGCTATATCAACAACAAAACTACAGTAGCTGTATAAGCTGCATCAACAACACCAACGAAAACAGTAGCTATATAAGTTATATCAACAACAAAACTACAGTAGCCGTATAAGCTGCATCACCAACACCAGCGAAAACAGTAGCTATATAAGCTATATCAACAACAAAACTACAGTAGCTGTATAAGCTGCATCAACAACACCAACGAAAACAGTATCTATATAAGCTATATCAACAACAAAACTACAGAAGCTGTATAAGCTGCATCAACAACACCAACGAAAACAGTAGCTATATAAGCTATATCAACAACAAAACTACAGTAGCTGTATAAGCTGCATCACCAACACCAGCGAAAACAGTAGCTATATAAGCTATATCAACAACAAAACTACAGTAGCTGTATAAGCTGCATCAACAACACCAACGAAAACAGTAGCTATATAAGCTATATCAACAACAAAACTACAGTAGCTGTATAAGCTGCATCAACAACACCAACGAAAACAGTAGCTATATAAGCTATATCAACAACAAAACTACAGTAGCTGTATAAGTTGCATCAACAACACCAACGAAAACAGTAGCTATATAAGCTATATCAACAACAAAACTACAGTAGCTGTATAAGCTGCATCACCAACACCAGCGAAAACAGTAGCTATATAAGCTATATCAACAACAAAACAACAGTAGCTGTATAAGCTGTATCAACAACACCAACGAAAACAGTAGCTATATCAGCTATATCAACAACAAAACTACAGTAGCTGTATAAGCTATATCAACAACAAAACTATAGTAGCTGTATAAGCTGCATCAACAACAAAAACAGCAGAAGCTATATAAGATACATTAGAAACAGCAATAACAGTAGCTATATAAGCTATATCAACAACAAAACTACAGTAGCTGTATAAGCTGCATCAACAACACCAACGAAAACAGTAGCTATATAAGATGCATTAGAAACGGCAATAACAGTAGCTATATAGGCTATATCAACAACAAAACTACAGTAGCTGTCCCAGCTGCATCACCAACACCAACGTAAAAAGTAGCTATATAAGCTATATCAACAACAAAACTACAGTAGCTGTATAAGCTGCATCACCAACACCAGCGAAAAAAGTAGCTATATAAGCTTTATCAACAACAAAACTACAGTAGATGTATAAGCTGCATCAACAACACCAACGAAAACAGTAGCTATATAAGCTATATCAACAACAAAACTACAGTAGCCGTATAAGCTGCATCACCAACACCAGCGAAAACAGTAGCTATATAAGCTATATCAACAACAAAACTACAGTAGCTGTATAAGCTGCATCACAAACACCAGCGAAAACAGTAGCTATATAAGCTATATCAACAACAAAACTACAGTAGCTGTATAAGCTGCATCAACAACACCAACGAAAACATTAGCTATATAAGCTATATCAACAACAAAACTACAGTAGCCGTATAAGCTGCATCACCCTCACCAGCGAAAACAGTAGCTATATAAGCTATATCAACAACAAAACTACAGTAGCCGTATAAGCTGGATCACCAACACCAGCGAAAACAGTAGCTATATAAGCTATATCAACAACAAAACTACAGTAGCCGTATAAGCTGCATCAACAACACCAACGAAAACAGTAGCTATATAAGCTATATCAACAACAAAACTACAGTAGCCGTATAAGCTGCATCACCCTCACCAGCGAAAACAGTAGCTATATAAGCTATATCAACAACAAAATTACAGTAGCCGTATAAGCTGCATCACCAACACCAGCGAAAACAGTAGCTATATAAGCTATATCAACAACAAAACTTCAGTAGCTGTATAAGCTGCATCAACAACACCAACGAAAACAGTAGCTATATAAGCTATATCAACAACAAAACTACAGTAGCTGTATAAGCTGCATCAACAACACCAACGACAATAGTAGCTATATAAGCTATATCAACAACAAAACTACAGTAGCTGTATAAGCTGCATCACCAACACCAGCGAAAACAGTAGCTATATAAGCTATATCAACAACAAAACTACAGTAGCTGTATAAGCTGTATCAACAACACCAACGAAAACAGTAGCTATATAAGCTATATCAACAACAAAACTACAGTAGCTGTATAAGCTGCATCAACAACACCAACGAAAACAGTAGCTATATAAGCTATATCAACAACAAAACTACAGTAGCCGTATAAGCTGCATCACCAACACCAGCGAAAACAGTAGCTATATAAGCTATATCAACAACAAAACTACAGTAGCTGTATAAGCTGCATCAACAACACCAACGAAAACAGTATCTGTATAAGCTATATCAACAACAAAACTACAGTAGCTGTATAAGCTGCATCAACAACACCAACGAAAACAGTAGCTATATAAGCTATATCAACAACAAAACTACTGTAGCTGTATAAGCTGCATCACTCTCACCAGCGAAAACAGTAGCTATATAAGCTATATCAACAACAAAACTACAGTAGCCATATAAGCTGCATCACCAACACCAGCGAAAACAGTAGCTATATAAGCTATATCAACAACAAAACTACAGTAGCTGTATAAGCTGCATCAACAACACCAACGAAAACAGTAGCTATATAAGCTATATCAACAACAAAACTACAGTAGCTGTATAAGCTACATCACCAACACCAGCGAAAACAGTAGCTATATAAGCTATATCAACAACAAAACTACAGTAGCTGTATAAGCTGCATCACCAACACCAGCGAAAACAGTAGCTATATAAGTTATATCAACAACAAAACTACAGTAGCTGTATAAGCTGTATCAACAACACCAACGAAAACAGTAGCTATATAAGCTATATCAACAACAAAACTACAGTAGCTGTATAAGCTGCATCAACAACACCAACGAAAACAGTAGCTATATAAGCTATATCAACAACAAAACTACAGTAGCCGTATAAGCTGCATCACCAACACCAGCGAAAACAGTAGCTATATAAGCTATATCAACAACAAAACTACAGTAGCTGTATAAGCTGCATCAACAACACCAACGAAAACAGTATCTATATAAGCTATATCAACAACAAAACTACAGTAGCTGTATAAGCTGCATCAACAACACCAACGAAAACAGTAGCTATATAAGCTATATCAACAACAAAACTACTGTAGCTGTATAAGCTGCATCACCCTCACCAGCGAAAACAGTAGCTATATAAGCTATATCAACAACAAAACTACAGTAGCCGTATAAGCTGCATCACCAACACCAGCGAAAACAGTAGCTATATAAGCTATATCAACAACAAAACTACAGTAGCTGTATAAGCTGCATCAACAACACCAACGAAAACAGTAGCTATATAAGCTATATCAACAACAAAACTACAGTAGCTGTATAAGCTACATCACCAACACCAGCGAAAACAGTAGCTATATAAGCTATATCAACAACAAAACTACAGTAGCTGTATAAGCTGCATCAACAACACCAACGAAAACAGTAGCTATATAAGCTATATTAACAACAAAACTACAGTAGCTGTATAAGCTGCATCAACAACACCAACGACAACAGTAGCTATATAAGCTATATTAACAACAAAACTACAGTAGCCGTATAAGCTGCATCAACAACACCAGCGAAAACAGTAGCTATATAAGCTATATCAACAACAAAACTACAGTAGCTGTATAAGCTGCATCAACAACACCAACGAAAACAGTATCTATATAAGCTATATCAACAACAAAACTACAGTAGCTGTATAAGCTGCATCAACAACACCAACGACAACAGTAGCTATATAAGCTATATCAACAACAAAACTACTGTAGCTGTATAAGCTACATCACCAACACCAGCGAAAACAGTAGCTATATAAGCTATATCAACAACAAAACTACAGTAGCTGTATAAGCTGCATCAACAACACCAACGAAAACAGTAGCTATATAAGCTATATCAACAACAAAACTACAGTAGCTGTATAAGCTGTATCAACAACACCAACGAAAACAGTAGCTATATAAGCTGCATCACCAACACCAGCGAAAACAGTAGCTATATAATCTATATCAACAACAAAACTACAGTAGCTGTATAAGCTGTATCAACAACACCAACGAAAACAGTAGCTATATAAGCTATATCAACAACAAAACTATAGTAGCTGTATAAGCTGCATCACCAACAAAAACAGCAGAAGCTATATAAGATGCATTAGAAACAGCAATAACAGTAGCTATATAAGCTATATCAACAACAAAACTATAGTAGCTGTATAAGCTGCATCAACAACACCAACGAAAACAGTAGCTATATAAGCTATATCAACATCAAAACTACAGTAGCTGTATAAGCTGCATCAACAACAAAAACAGCAGAAGCTATATAAGATGCATTAGAAACAGCAATAACAGTAGCTATATAAGCTATATCAACAACAAAACTACAGTAGCTGTATAAGCTGCATCAACAACACCAACGAAAACAGTAGCTATATAAGCTATATCAACAACAAAACTACAGTAGCTGTATAAGCTGCATCAACAACACCAACGAAAACAGTAGCTATATAAGCTATATCAACAACAAAACTACAGTAGCTGTATACGCTGCATCAACAACACGAACGAAAACATTAGCTATAAAAGCTATATCAACAACAAAAACATCAGTAGCTGTATAAGCTGCATCAACAACACCAACGAAAACAGTAGCTATATAAGCTATATCAACAACAAAACTACAGTAGCTGTATAAGCTACATCACCAACACCAGCGAAAACAGTAGCTATATAAGCTATATCAACAACAAAACTACAGTAGCTGTATAAGCTGCATCAACAACACCAACGAAAACAGTAGCTATATAAGCTATATCAACAACAAAACTACAGTAGCTGTATAAGCTGCATCACCAACACCAGCGAAAACAGTAGCTATATAAGTTATATCAACAACAAAACTACAGTAGCTGTATAAGCTGTATCAACAACACCAACGAAAACAGTAGCTATATAAGCTATATCAACAACAAAACTACAGTAGCTGTATAAGCTGCATCAACAACACCAACGAAAACAGTAGCTATATAAGCTATATCAACAACAAAACTACAGTAGCCGTATAAGCTGCATCACCAACACCAGCGAAAACAGTAGCTATATAAGCTATATCAACAACAAAACTACAGTAGCTGTATAAGCTGCATCAACAACACCAACGAAAACAGTATCTATATAAGCTATATCAACAACAAAACTACAGTAGCTGTATAAGCTGCATCAACAACACCAACGAAAACAGTAGCTATATAAGCTATATCAACAACAAAACTACTGTAGCTGTATAAGCTGCATCACCCTCACCAGCGAAAACAGTAGCTATATAAGCTATATCAACAACAAAACTACAGTAGCCGTATAAGCTGCATCACCAACACCAGCGAAAACAGTAGCTATATAAGCTATATCAACAACAAAACTACAGTAGCTGTATAAGCTGCATCAACAACACCAACGAAAACAGTAGCTATATAAGCTATATCAACAACAAAACTACAGTAGCTGTATAAGCTACATCACCAACACCAGCGAAAACAGTAGCTATATAAGCTATATCAACAACAAAACTACAGTAGCTGTATAAGCTGCATCAACAACACCAACGAAAACAGTAGCTATATAAGCTATATTAACAACAAAACTACAGTAGCTGTATAAGCTGCATCAACAACACCAACGACAACAGTAGCTATATAAGCTATATTAACAACAAAACTACAGTAGCCGTATAAGCTGCATCAACAACACTTGCGAAAACAGTAGCTATATAAGCTATATCAACAACAAAACTACAGTAGCTGTATAAGCTGCATCAACAACACCAACGAAAACAGTATCTATATAAGCTATATCAACAACAAAACTACAGTAGCTGTATAAGCTGCATCAACAACACCAACGACAACAGTAGCTATATAAGCTATATCAACAACAAAACTACTGTAGCTGTATAAGCTACATCACCAACACCAGCGAAAACAGTAGCTATATAAGCTATATCAACAACAAAACTACAGTAGCTGTATAAGCTGCATCAACAACACCAACGAAAACAGTAGCTATATAAGCTATATCAACAACAAAACTACAGTAGCTGTATAAGCTGTATCAACAACACCAACGAAAACAGTAGCTATATAAGCTGCATCACCAACACCAGCGAAAACAGTAGCTATATAAGCTATATCAACAACAAAACTACAGTAGCTGTATAAGCTGTATCAACAACACCAACGAAAACAGTAGCTATATAAGCTATATCAACAACAAAACTATAGTAGCTGTATAAGCTGCATCACCAACAAAAACAGAAGAAGCTATATAGGATGCATTAGAAACAGCAATAACAGTAGCTATATAAGCTATATCAACAACAAAACTACAGTAGCTGTATAAGCTGCATCAACAACACCAACGACAACAGTAGCTATATAAGCTATATCAACAACAAAACTACAGTAGCTGTATAAGCTGTATCAACAACACCAACGAAAACAGTAGCTATATAAGCTGCATCACCAACACCAGCGAAAACAGTAGCTATATAAGCTATATCAACAACAAAACTACAGTAGCTGTATAAGCTGTATCAACAACACCAACGAAAACAGTAGCTATATAAGCTATATCAACAACAAAACTATAGTAGCTGTATAAGCTGCATCACCAACAAAAACAGCAGAAGCTATATAAGATGCATTAGAAACAGCAATAACAGTAGCTATATAAGCTATATCAACAACAAAACTACAGTAGCTGTATAAGCTGCATCAACAACACCAACGAAAACAGTAGCTATATAAGCTATATCAACAACAAAACTACAGTAGCTGTATACGCTGCATCAACAACACGAACGAAAACATTAGCTATAAAAGCTATATCAACAACAAAAACATCAGTAGCTGTATAAGCTGCACCAACAACAAAAACATCAGTAGCTGTATAATTTATATCAACAACAAAACTACAGTAGCTATATAAGATGCATTAGAAACAGCAATAACAGTAGCTATATAAGCTATATCAACAACAAAACTACAGTAGCTGTATAAGCTGCATCAACAACACCAACGAAAACAGTAGCTATATAAGCTATATCAACAACAAAACTACAGTAGCTGTATACGCTGCATCAACAACACGAACGAAAACATTAGCTATAAAAGCTATATCAACAACAAAAACATCAGTAGCTGTATAAGCTGCACCAACAACAAAAACATCAGTAGCTGTATAATTTATATCAACAACAAAACTACAGTAGCTATATAAGATGCATTAGAAACAGCAATAACAGTAGCTATATAAGCTATATCAACAAGAAAACTACAGTAGCTGTATAAGCTGCATCAACAACACCAACGAAAACAGTAGCTATATAAGCTATATCAACAACAAAACTACAGTAGCTGTATAAGCTGCATCAACAACACCAACGAAAACAGTAGCTATATAAGCTATATCAACAACAAAACTACAGTAGCTGTATAAGCTGCATCAACAACACCAACGAAAACAGTAGCTATATAAGCTATATCAACAACAAAACTACAGTAGCTGTATACGCTGCATCAACAACACGAACGAAAACATTAGCTATAAAAGCTATATCAACAACAAAAACATCAGTAGCTGTATAAGCTGCACCAACAACAAAAACATCAGTAGCTGTATAATTTATATCAACAACAAAACTACAGTAGCTATATAAGATGCATTAGAAACAGCAATAACAGTAGCTATATAAGCTATATCAACAACAAAACTACAGTAGCTGTATAAGCTGCATCAACAACACCAACGAAAACAGTAGCTATATAAGCTATATCAACAACAAAACTACAGTAGCTGTATACGCTGCATCAACAACACGAACGAAAACATTAGCTATAAAAGCTATATCAACAACAAAAACATCAGTAGCTGTATAAGCTGCACCAACAACAAAAACATCAGTAGCTGTATAATTTATATCAACAACAAAACTACAGTAGCTATATAAGATGCATTAGAAACAGCAAAAACAGTAGCTATATAAGCTATATCAACAACAAAACTACAGTAGCTGTATAAGCTGCATCAACAACACCAACGAAAACAGTAGCTATATAAGCCATATCGACAACAAAAACATCAGTAGCTGTATAAGCTGCATCAACAAAAAAAACATCAGTAGCTGTATAAGCTGCATCAACAACAAAAACATCCGTAGCTGTATAAGATGCATTCACAACAAAAACATCCGTAGCTGTATAAGCTGCATTCACAACAAAAACATCAGTAGCTGTATAAGCTGCATTCACAACAAAAACATCCGTAGCTGTATAAGCTGCATCAACAACAAAAACATCAGTAGCTGTATAAGCTGCATCAACAACAAAAACATCCGTAGCTGTATAAGATACATTAGAAACAGCACTAACAGTAGCTATATAAGCAGCATCAACAACAATAAAAAGCAACAGTATATATATAAGGCGTTTTTTACATTTGTGACAATTTGTTTATTTATGGTAATTTTATACATTTGAGGTTCTTACAAACGCAAACTAAATATTGTTATTTCAAGAATGTTGGCAGAATATATTTTTTGTTTTTGCTATGGATGTCCACGGATCTAGTACCAGTGTGTTAATATTGATATCATATTATAATACACTTTTAAATATCACACTCATCGACAGGGTGATATAACGAGACCTGTGACGTAATTGGGGCTTAGCGAGAGAGCGACCACGAAATGCTATCTTCGTTTTTCTTTTCGTATTTGGTGTGTGTGTGAGTGGGGTTGGGGTGGTGGGGGGGAGGGGGGATTGGGTGGTTATCAATTACATTGGCTTGAAACCAATCAAACTGATTGACAATGTCTCACATTACACACAATGGCTGGCTACCACATTGGCTGGCAATCACTCATACTAACTGGCAATTACATTGGCTGGCAATCATTCACATTGACTGGCAATCCCACACATTGTCTATCACTCACATTGTCTGGCAACCAATCATATTTGCTGGCAATCACTCACATTGACTGGTTATCACTCAAACTGGCCGTTAATAACTCACACTGGTTGGCAATCATTAACATTAGTATTCACTCACACTGGCTGGCCAGCACTCACTTTTACTGTTAATCACTCTGTCGGTTAATTAAGGCCACTGATAGTCTAATCGTCCTTAGCCCGGTTAGTTAAGGCCACTGATAGTCTAATCGTCCTTAACTACTTATGAAAATATGAATGTTCACCTGCTTCCCTAATATCAAAGATTAAACAGGTTAGTAGTTATTATAACAGAGCTGCGTACTTTAAATGACTTAAATACAACAGCTTTCTAAACGAACAAGGTTAAGTCCGTTTAAGCCGGATAAGTACTGTACTCTTGCATTTATATTCTGGATTAATTTATTGTCATTTTCACAAATTATTTTAAATATTGACACGATTAATTCCTGTTTTATAAAGGAATATGCCTTGGAAATTAACAACGTACAATGACAGAACATAAGTCTGTATAATGTAATGGAGTGCGAGGAAGGAACTACACGTCACTAACAATGTGATGTCTTTAAACATTATTTCATTGATAAAGGGGGATATGTAACACAAGTGAAATTTTATTTATTTTTAAATTAGATGTAGCTCAATTTTTTTTGCATTGATTTTACGCGAATTCCAATGAGGAGTCTCGTGTAAAATGATACAAAGGACGATTTTACCGTGTGTTCTGATCGGAATTGTCCTTTTCATTGTCGTCTGCCCAGTTAGTCATATTTCGGCTGCTGTGACTGATAAGTATGGGAATCACGTGGCGGATAATGGAACGATCACGTGGGTTACAGTACCGGTCGGCAATAATAGCTACTTTACGAACAACTATTACGACGACGGCGGACTCGGAACTATTTTTGCGTTCGCTCGGAGTTTTATCAACACTGTGCAACCGAACGATTTCCCCTTTGGTAAGGCTTCTTTTTTTTTCAATTTGTTAACTTAAGCCTAAACGCTCTAAGAAAATCTATTATTTATTTTGAAATACTTTTAATTAAGTATAGTCTTATATTACAAACATCGTGACTAATAACGTGATACCTTCAGATTTCGGTTATTTGAAAGGAACAGTGTGTTTAAATTTGATAAAAAATGCGGAATTTATATGTATATAAAATTTGCGTGCTTTTTTACTTAAAGGGAATGTTAACATGTTTTAAAACAAGCTTTAGTATTGATAGTTCTGAAGCAAAGAGAGGACAACAAACAAAAAGGATGGTTGTTCTAAAACGGATATGGAAGTCTTCATTTTGAGAACTATGACGTCAAAGTCCTAAATTACAAAATTTGCCTTATTTGGTCAAACTCTCGATGGTCTCTCCCAGCCGATTCATAGATTCATTTGATATATAATTTGTAGAGTTGTGACTATGCTATATTTGCTGTATAGACACTATTCAAGGCACGAGCGTCTGTTTATACATGACTTGTATGATATGTTAATGGTTACATGACTGTGTTATATTTGATTTCAGATGTACTGAAAAAAGTCTTAAATGGCACGTTCAGCATCGGTGATAATTATATGGAGGTGAGTACACGGCGATATATAATACGAATAGAACAGAACAGAACATACATTTTATTTTGACTTGTACAACGTACATCATAATATATAAATACAAAACATATATATATATATTAGTCACGTGACTAGTGCATAGTACTATTTTGATCATTTCATTTCTATATAGAGTAAATAAACTGTTTTATTACATTTCTAGTCGAGAATAAACTATTTTTATATATATAGTTAAATATTTATTACATTTCTAGTTGAAAATGAACAACATAACGAAATACTGGTTATGTCTATTGAGAATACTAGTTCTTCATATTAGTGCCTTTTTAATGTATATTGCTAACTTCTTTATAACTGATTCATTTTCTGACTGCATTAAATATAAACTTTTAATCATGCTATGTCTGACATAATAATGTTTTTTAATAAAACTCTGAAATCAATGTTACATGGATAAATAATTATGAGACGATACTCATCTTCTAAATCTGTACTATTACAACATTGGCAATAACGTTAACGTTGATACTCATCTTCTAAATCTGTACAATTACAACATTGGCAATAACGTTAACGTTGATACTCATCTTCTAAATCTGTACTATTACAACATTGGCAATAACGTTAACGTTGATACTCATCTTCTAAATCTGTACTATTACAACATTGGCAATAACGTTAACGTTGATACTCATCTTCTAAATCTGTACTATTACAAAATTGGCAATAACGTTAACATTGATACTCATCTTCTAAATCTGTACTATTATATCATTGGCAATAACGTTAACGTTGATACTCATCTTCTAAATCTGTACTATTACATCATTGGCAATAACGTTAACGTTGATTATCATCTTCTAAATATGTACTATTACATCATTGGCAATAACGTTAACGTTGATACTCATCTTCTAAATCTGTACTATTACATCATTGGCAATAACGTTAACGTTGATACTCATCTTCTAAATCTGTACTATTCAACATTGGCAATAACGTTAACGTTCCTTTCTTGGAATTCTATTTCTACAATAATATCTTCCAGTTTGAATTCTGAAAGAGTGTGCTGAAATTCTAATTAATAAATAGGGTTTTAATCAGGAATGATTTCATTCTGTGCTTTAATCGAAACCACCCGTTGGCAACTCTTTATCTTACAGAGATATCTCTCTGCTTAGAAATGAATTTTGATCATTATAGAGATTTTTCACCTTAAAGATATTGTGTATGCTAGAGAGATATCTCTTTAAATTTAGAAAGAGTTAAATCTGACTTAAAGAGATGTTTGTAATTACTAGGAAGATATATATCTACTGTAAATAGATACATGCTTCTCCAGTTTCTGCTCATGTGAGATAGGCATTTTCCTCATGTAAGATAACTCTATCTTACATGACATGTGACTTATGACGTTACGTCGACGTCGCCTTATTCTGGCGTTAAATCAGCAAAGTCATTGATTTTATGCCGGTAATAAACACATAATGGGAGAAAAATAATCCATCATGAGTGATCCATATGACAGCCTCGTCCCTGGTTACAATTCTGACCCTCGGGTGAGATTTTCCTATCTCACACGGATACTCATGATGGATTCTTATAATCTCTTCAATAAAGATATCTCCTTATGTCAGAGAGATATCTCTGTAAATAAAAAAAATCTTTAAGATATAGAGAGCTATCTTTCTGAGCTAGAGAGATACCTTTTTAACAGCTAACTCGTAAGCATATGTTAAGATAGAATAGAAAGACATCTATTTAGCGTAGACAGATATATTTCCTTAATCTAGAAGGATATCTCTATAACCTATAACAGTCTTTTGAAGATATATTGTTACTTTAAAGATATCTCTTTCAAGCTTAAATATATAGCTATGGATATGCAAACATATCTCTCTAAGTTAAAAAGATACCTCTTTGAGGACATGTTCTGCAGTTGTTTGTGCACATCTTTTTCGCGCATAACTGTCTAAGAGCGACAACCTACTTTTTCACAATGTTATGTATTTTTCACTAGTTTTCATAATTACTTGTTCAGATAGTGAAGGCATTTGTTGATACATCATGAAAAACAAGATATCTCATTAAGCTATGGAGATCTCTATGTAAGTTAGAGAGATATATCTTAAAGATAAAGAAATATAGTTAACGTAACAAGATATCTTCGTAAGCCTCTTACAGATATATCTTTCTAGCTTAAAGAGATGTCTTTCTAGTTTCTGAAGATGTCTACCATAAAGCGATATCATTCTATGTTAAATATATATTGTTGTCCCATGTTACAGAGATATCTTATTTTTGAATAAATACCAATTTGGTTTGCAATAGTTTACAAACATACTTGCGCTTGCGTACTTTAGGTGTACCGGAAGTAAAACAAATAACATTTAGTATTGAATATTTTCCAAACTTTCTAGTTGGACATTTTTTTTAATGAAGTTCAAACTAAGATTCACTTACATATTCTCAGTCAGGAGAGGACGTTTGCATCCTTCGTCTAAGAATATGCGCATGCGTACTTTATCTGAGAGCGGGTGTTTAGGTTTACCACCACTAATCACATATAAACCTCCGAGGTGTAGTTCCTATAATAAAAAGTAATTTTTTGATGTAAATGGGCATTATAAGTAACTGCTCATTTTTATTCGATTTTGTGGTTGTATGTATAAGAAGCATATTAATAGGTTTTACTGGATCACTGATGAACATTCTCGAAATTTCGACTCTATGCTTACACTTTGTGAGCAACTATCAATGAAAACAGCTGTACCCTTGAACTGTTTAGTAAACAAGCAAGAATGTTCTTACATGTCTTGTGAACCCACCTTTTCTTGTGATGTTTCAAATATATGTATATGAAAATTACACTGCTGCATTATTCATACTTGAGTTGAAGTTGCAGCAGATCATAAATATTTGACATTTTAACATTACTGTCAATGAGGAAAATAATTAGTGGTTTCACACCTTTACGTTCTTTGTCTAAGGATATACGCATGGTGCTTTATCTGATACATACATGAATAAACGACACTCTTTTACAAGCAGTGTTTTGTCAAGCCCTGTTATCGTGCAGGCGCCACTGTAAAACGAGATGTACTGTCGTAGGTGGTTCCAGGATTCGTATGTTTATAACATCTTTTGACGACAACTAGATCGTTTTTATTTGCAGTTGGTGAACTACTCCGTCGGCTTCGCCTCCTGTTTCGCTATCGGTTTGCTGTTCGTGATATTCCTACCTTTATGTGGCTGCTGTATTTGCTGCTGCCGATGCTGCTGCGGAAACTGTGGTGGTGATTTAAAGGCGGTACGCTATCTCCTACATTGTTTATTTAATTTAACCGTTACATTTCATTTAAACTGCACTACTCCATGGCGGAGGCATGTATAAGGAGTAACTTCATCCTTCACCCCATCTCCTTCTGTAGTTGCTGTTAAAGTATAACCTAATGTGATATGTAAACCCCCATTTCATTTGATTTCATTTCATTTAAACTGAGTCTAAAATAATCAGTTAGTGCAATAGCTAAACTGATGTAGCC
Source organism: Cyrtodaria siliqua (assembly GCA_037043455.1). Lineage (NCBI taxonomy): Eukaryota > Metazoa > Mollusca > Bivalvia > Adapedonta > Hiatellidae > Cyrtodaria > Cyrtodaria siliqua. The sequence continues at coordinate 29,890 of JAWPHD010006170.1, read as the reverse complement.
TAGCAGGTGAATGTATCCCATACATTATAGACTTGTACAGCAGCATTTCCAATGTCATTCAGTGTTGTTGTTGTTGTTGTTTTTATTGAATACAAAACGCTGTGATGATTGTTTTACACATCTTATTTTGTTTTAGAATTCACGCGTAAACCCGATATTGCTTTCAAAAGCTCTACATGCCGAAACGATAGCGATAACTTTGTCGCCCGTAGTTCATTCGTGTTTAAATTTCTTGCTAAAGGTAAAAATATATACCAAATTCGAAGCGCATGCAGTTGGCCTTTGTCTTACACAGTAATGGCCCTTGACTTTCTCAAAGTTAAAATAATTCAGTATGAAAAATATATGTACTCATTAAATATGTTACTTTACGAAGTTGATAACAAAACAAACAAACCAATGTCTTAAATAATAAAGGTCCTTGATTATACCTAAATATGCGAATTTAAGCTTGTTTATGCAATAGCATTGTCATTCTTGCAGCTACGACCTTGACTAAGGGGCTTGAACTGAAATTGTCTTTTTTTAGCGTTAATTTAAAATATATTGGTAGGTATACAACAAGAACGAGGACTGCAAGAGGATGGGGCTGGCCCAAGCACTTTTCATGATGACCATACTGATGGCGTAAGTAGACGTTTCCGTTTGTATTTAAATTTCTGAAGGTGAAAAATTAGCATATATCAGAGAAAGAGCATAATCATACATATCTGATAGCTAACTCTGGAAGACTTTAAGTAAAGCTCTAGAAAAGAAATTTAGCGCACTATTTATCACATTCATGGAAGTTACATGAATTCAGAGTGGTAAGTTCGTCCGACCTCTACTGTCTTTATTACAAATAACCATACCAAACATAATACAAAATAGATGTAAACATGTAATGAATAGATTAGTAAAAGGGTTGATTCAGTTATCAAGATGTATTTCACTAGTTAGTCCTGACACGTGCTTTTTTGTTTCTGCAATATGTATCGGGTAAGGTGCATAGAAGCCTGGCCATCGCGAAATAGCCATTTCCTATTGAGTTACAGTACACCAGAAGAATTATGGGCATGTGAAACATGAGGTAGTTCTGACTGTCAAAAAATGAAAATCAGGCTTCTCTTCGTTACCAAATGTAAATGGTGTAGGCCTAAGAATGAAAAGAGTTTACGAATATGAAACACATCATCCAAGCTAAAACTCGCATGTCTAGAATTATTTTGCAGAGGTTCCGCTGGATGCGTTTGGATGACAAACGGGAGGTTTACTACTGCCCTGGACTACACAGAAACCACGCTGATTTCAAATCTAGACGATCTCCCAACCTTCTTCAACAATTTGGCCGAGGTGAGAATGTGTATATTAAAGTAGTTATACCGCCATAAACAGCCACATTTACAACATATGTGCACCGTTTCTAAGCCTACAGACGACGAGGTACAAACGTATACATAACTTATATTTTGAGAATCCAAACTCTGTAGACACAATATAAATGGCTTTAACTAGCCAGACCAAACCCAAAAAAAACTGGAGCGTTGATACCAGCGCACAATTCATTTTACGCATTTCAATCACGCGTATTTTAAGAAAAGTCCTATACCTTTAATCGGCACATATACATTATTATATGACCCGAACACATGGATATAGTTTTGATAAACAGTTTGGGTTAATTTCTTAGTATCGGTAAAGCTGCATTTTCCTATTATATAAATAAAAGTTTTCAGAAAAGACCAGGCGAAACCTTTACTAATGTAAGAATTCAGAAAGCTTACTTCTCTGCTAAAATCGTCCTTTAATTGGGCTGATATTTTCTCAGAGCGTAACAGAGAATATAACTGATGTGTGATTTTTTACAAATGAGACAATGTTTGCACGCGGCATAATAATGCATGTTCTGTTTCCACTTTCAGCAATTTCGCTACCTGGCTGTAGATATGTATAGCTTGGTTCAAACTGCCATCATTGCTGATATCGGAGGTATGTCTATGACATACTATTTATTAAAATACTAATTTTACCCCAATGAAAAATAAGAACTGTGACTGAATTCAAATGGAATCTCATTGGAATCACACTGGATTTTAGTGGTCGAGATTCCATTGAAATATTAGTAGGAATCCACTTAATTCTCGAGGATGATTTTCAGGGAATCCATTGAAATATTTATTTATGCCGGTGAAATCCCGACCAAATCATCCGATTGAATTCCACGTGGAATTGCGCCGAAGTCCCTGCGAAAGATTTACTAGTTGTCAGTATTCAAGTCGAATTCTGACCAAATTTCTGCTGGAATCCCAATGGAATTCCACTTAAATAAAAAGGATTCCAATGGAAGTTTTGTACTCCTGTGGAATTCGTTGAAATAAAAATCCAGTGAGATTCCGGCTGCATTATAGGACACCTCATTTTTTGTGATTTTCAGTTAATGTTACTGAAAGTCTGGACACAAACAGTTGAATATCTTCATTATCAAGAGCCTTCAACACGAATTAAAAAAATATCAAAATGTTGAAAGTGTTAGATAAGTGTTAGTTTATTAGTTTAAACATATCTGTTTTACATCGATTGCGAACCACGTTCTTGCAACTTGGATAAGATAAGTGTTATTAACAATATAAATATGACTATGAGAGTACAGTAATATTAACTGATATGAGGTATGGTTGTTTTAACTAATAGTATGTGAATGTAATATTGTATGATTGTTTACTAAAAAAATATATCGTTGTACGGTTTTGAAAACATGGTGTTGTCCTGATTACAGAAATGCGCCAGTGACTACGGCTCACAAAGTCAGTGTGAGATGAAGAAGAGGATGCGACCTTCTAATCTTCTTGTTACATAAAGAAGGGACTACAACATTATACTATTCCTGTTACTTTGACCTTCTTATTAAGTTCCCTGAAAGTTACTGAAGTTCATATTTTGTAATAATATTCGCCTATGTATTATTAAGGTTGAATGTGCCTTTCGTTTCAGATCTAGGAGGGGTAATAGAAACAGCAATATTTGCCAACCTTGGAATAGACGCTGTAATAGACTCCGTCATCGAGTTGGACACAAGTAACTTATATTTACATTTTGTAATGTTTCAAAAAAAAAGTAAATTACCTGAGTCGTTATGATCAAGAGTATCTATTTTGCCTTGTCACCGAAGAGAAACTGAATGTTGTTTAACGGCTCTCAACTGAGTATGCTATTTAGAGACGCCAAAGAGGGAGGTGAAGGATACGTAGAAATCCGTGAACTTGTCCTACTTTTACTAACGGTATTTACCGTGCTCGTAGGATAGACCCGGATACACGGGACCGCCCGGTTTACGTCTACATCCGACGGACGAGGATACGAGAAAGTGTCTTTCTTGCTCAAGAACATATCGACAAAACTCCGTGGCGCCGGTGAGGCTTGAACCGATATAAATGCCACATTTCGGCATAAACCAAGTTATATGTTACTGACAATAAAAACAACAGTCGAATTCAATTAATGTTCATATTTAGCAAATTCCTAACCTAAGAACTTTATATATTTTTGGAATTAATAACTATATAATAATAATCATATATATATAATTATATTTATATCATAACTTTATTTCGATATATGTTAATCTTAGAAACGTACTTCCCACATGAGATACTACATACATTTGCTAAAACATATTGTTTTGTTCCAAACAAAAGAAGCAATGAACTTAAATGGTCATAAATGTTCTCTAATAGGTATTCATAACATCAGCGATGCACTCGCCCAAGTAATTCTGGATAAAAACAGCCTGGTGTCAGCCGCGAATAACCTCTCTACCTCAATGAACACACTGGGAACGGATATGGACACAACGAAAACCACGTGCTCTTCCTCAACCGCCGCGTGCGTGGTCGCCTGCGATACAATGGACACGACAGCACTGAAGTCAGGAGCTACTGACTTTAGTTCGGTAATATGGCAACTGTTTAACATTTTTAACTCGACTATTCGAAGAATAATATAGCTTATGTAATCACCCCAGCATCTACGTTGGCGACGGCGTCGGCGTCCCACGTCAAGGTTTGCGTGTAAGCTGTGTTTAGAAGTCTATATCTCTTACAATTTTTATCCTAGCACAACCAATTTGACCATGGGCTTCCTATAAGCATCATCTTAAGGGCTGCATAAGTAATTTTGGTTTCTGTAACCCATGGGCTCCCATGTAACCCAAACGCTGATAGCCCTTAAGATGTATTCCATTTCACATCAAATGTTGCGTGTAAGATGTGTTTACAAGTCTATATCTCTTATATTTCTAATCCTAGCACAACCACATTTTGCCATAAGCTTCCTTATAGCATTATCTTAAAGGCTGCTTAAGTAATTTTGGTTCCGGTAACTCCTAGACTCCCATGGAACCCAATTATGATAGCCCTTAAAATGTGTCCCATTTCACATCACATTTTGTGTGTAAGCTGTGTTTGCAGGTCTGTACCTCTTACATATTTTGCCCTAGCTCAACTAAATTTGGGAATTGGTTACCTTATAGCCTGTTGTAAAGGGTTGCCTAAGTAATTTGGTCTTCTTAGATGTTTGGGCTCCCATGGAACCCAAATTGTGATGGCCCATAAAATGTGCAATAAAAGCAGACCAAGGTTTGTGATTAAGCTTTTGTATATATCTATAATTTTGGTTTCTTATAACATTATGCAAATTATTCATATTTCACCAATACTGAGGCATGGGCATGGGCTCCCTCATCAAACCTCCCCCACCCCACCACCCCACCCCACCACCAGTGTTTCTTTACATATGTCTGTGTTGTTTTGGTTACTTTATACACACATAACTGTTACCGCCCACCCCACCCCACCACCACCACCACCCACCCCACCCCCTCCCACCCACTCACTCGAAACCAGGTTTTTTGGGGTGTTTTTTTACATATTTCTGTGGTTTATTTCCTTTTTCAGGGGGCGTCCGTGGCCGAGTGGTTAGAGTCTCTGACTTGGAATCATTTGCCCTTCACCGCTGTAGGTTCGATCCCTCAGGGGCCTAGGAATCTTTATGTGAGGAAGCTATCCAGCTGGCTTGCAGAACGTCGGTGGTTCTACCCAGGTGCCCGCCCGTGCACGAAAATTGCCCGGAGGGGCATCTGGGGTCTTCCTCCACCAGTGAAAGCTGGAAAGTCGCCATATGACCTTAGCTGTTGGTGCGACTATAAAATCCAATTCAATTCAATTATTTCCTTTTTCTTTTTCTTTTTTTACATATTTCTGTGTTGTTTTAGACAATTCTTAAACATATAGCCATCTTATGCTCCCCTCCCCACGGAAGTCGATTTTTGTTTTCCATTTTCCATCCGAACTTTAACACCCACCCCATCCCAGCCCACCCTAACCCACACCTGAAACTCGATTTTTTGTACATATTTCTGTGTTTTGGTCTATCAATTCTACAGACATAGCTATGCTGCGCCCCACCACAATCCCAACCCCCATCCCCAACAATCCCCCTACCCCATTTTACCACCACCCGAAGGTTTTTCTTTTTTTTACATCACGATGTAGTTTTGTTTTATAAATTTATAAATTTGTTGTTTTGCCAACACCCCCTACCCCCGCCTCTCAACCATACCATCCCCTCCCAACACCCACCCCATCACTTCCACCACCCAAATGTTTTTATCAAATCTACACCTATATCAATGATGCGCCCCCGTCCCACCCCCACACCCCCATACCTTAACCATCCCTCACCCCATCTTCATCACCGCCCGAACTGTTTTTCTTTATTTTTACATCTGTATGTAGTTTTGTTTTATAAATTTGTCCATTTGTTGTTTTGCCCCCACCCCCATACCCCCACCTCCCAACCATACCTCCCAAAACCCCATCCCCATCATCTCCACGACCCGAATGTTTTGTTTTTTTACATATGTCTGTGTTGTTTTGTTTTATCACATCTACACCTATATCAATGATGCGCCCCCGCCTTGCGCCATTGGCTTTTGGGTTTATGGGCTCGTTCACATGGAAGACAGGGGAGGGGAATTGTTTTCATTTATACTTTCATTATTTGGATATTAACATTTTAATTTGAACGCAATCATTTACATATAAAGCAATTTAAAGTCAGATACACAGATGAAATATCAATAAAAATAACTGAAATGAAGCCACAATAAACATTTTTAGTTTCTCATCGCCTTCACTCCCCTAATAGCCTTTCGACCATAGTTTTCTCCCCACCCCACCCCTACACGTTTAGCCTTGTTTTCTGATGGTATATACTGTCTATATAATTTATTATTCTCTGAAAAAATTGAATAGTCGAGCTGCGCTGTTCTCCGACAGCTCTTGTTAATGGATAAGTTCACTGCACCATGTTCCCTCATAGGTTTCAGTCAATAAACGTTGACACCAAATTAAATGAAGTGGAAGTATGTGGTAGCAGAGAACTGCACCCTTCCTCCTAGAACACATATATATATAGTAGCAGAGAACTGCACCCTTCCTCCTAGAACACATATATATATAGTAGCAGAGAACTGCACCCTTCCTCCTAGAGTACATATATATATAGTAGCAGAGAACTGCACCCTTCCTCCTAGAACACATATATATATAGTAGCAGAGAACTGCACCCTTCCTCCTAGAACACATATATATATAGTAGCAGAGAACTGCACCCTTCCTCCTAGAGTACATATATATATAGTAGCAGAGAACTGCACCCTTCCTCCTAGAACACATATATATATAGTAGCAGAGAACTGCACCCTTCCTCCTAGAACACATATATATATAGTAGCAGAGAACTGCACCCTTCCTCCTAGAACACATATATATATAGTAGCAGAGAACTGCACCCTTCCTCCTAGAACACATATATATATAGTAGCAGAGAACTGCACCCTTCCTCCTAGAGTACATATATATAAAGTAGCAGAGAACTGCACCCTTCCTCCTAGAACACATATATATATAGTAGCAGAGAACTGCACCCTTCCTCCTAGAACACATATATATATAGTAGCAGAGAACTGCACCCTTCCTCCTAGAGTACATATATATATAGTAGCAGAGAACTGCACCCTTCCTCCTAGAACACATATATATATAGTAGCAGAGAACTGCACCCTTCCTCCTAGAACACATATATATATAGTAGCAGAGAACTGCACCCTTCCTCCTAGAACACATATATATATAGTAGCAGAGAACTGCACCCTTCCTCCTAGAACACATATATATAAAGTAGCAGAGAACTGCACCCTTCCTCCTAGAACACATTTATATATAGTAGCAGAGAACTGCACCCTTCCTCCTAGAACACATATATATATAGTAGCAGAGAACTGCACCCTTCCTCCTAGAACACATATATATATAGTAGCAGAGAACTGCACCCTTCCTCCTAGAACACATATATATATAGTAGCAGAGAACTGCACCCTTCCTCCTAGAACACATATATATATATAGAGAGAGAGGGTACACTGAACCTGTTATATATCAACCGCTAACGAGCGCCTTAATTGAATAGTTTCAATGTATGAATAGATAGTATGATTTTTTATATTTTGCTTTATTAATTACATATTTAGTATTATAATTAGCACTTTAGTCCACAGTGTACGTGTTAAACCATGTACATGCTTGTTTAATAGCTTCTGAGGAATGAGCAAAGCCGAAAGCTAACTGAGGTATTTGTGTTTATAGCACTGTAAAATGATTATATTATATATACTTGGTTTAGCTGAAAATTTGCAAAGAACATAAATGGAGGCGGCCATCTTGGAACGATGACGTCATCGCGCATTTTTACCATATATGGCTTATTGACAAAATGTATTTTAAAGCAAAAAAAATAACTGCAAATTGATTAAAAACAAATATACAAATGTAAAATGTATAATGCTTAATTTTCATGTTCAGTGATTTTCTTTACTTTAAAAGACATTTTGTCAATATACCATATATGGTAAAAAGGCGGGATGACGTCATCGTTCAAGATGGCCGCCTTCATTTATGTTTCTTTGCAAATTTTCAATAGGTCCTATCTCCTTCATTTTCCATGGCATTTTGATAGTTCCTTCAACTTTTTTTCAGATTTTTTCAGAGCCCTTTAAAATAAACGTTTAAATAGTGCATCTAACCCTTTAATAACAAAAAAAGGTAAAAGAGATACCACAACAAATTAAAGAGATACGACCTTATAAGGATTGCAGAGAAGCATACATAGAGGCAGTCATCTTGGAATGGTGACACTATTAATCCCTTGTACCATTGACAAATAGCATAATAAAAGTGATTGATGACGTTGTCATTCAAGACGACCATCTCGAATAGGACATATCTCCTGTATTTTTTAATCGCACCGTCCGTCTGTCTGTCCGGATTCTGTCTGTCTGTCTGTCCGGATTCCGTCATTCCGCAGTGTACCTTCAAAACCCCTGCATGGACTTTTTATTAAATTGGCACAAGTGATCACCATAACAAGACGATGTGTCGCGCGCAAAACCCAGGTCCGTACCTCAAAGGTCAAGATCACACTTGCAGTTCATAGGTCAAAAACAGGTACGCAAATTCGTTTCCGGACCGTAACGTCACAACCCCTGCAGGGATTTTTAAATAACTTGGCACAAGTGATCACCATAACAAGACGATGTGTCGTGCGCTAAACCCAGGTCTTCAAGGTCAAGGTCACACTTGGAGGTCAAAAGTCAAATTGTGTACGGTCAATAACTCTGGCATACATGGACGGATTTTCAAATAACTTGGCACAATTGCTCACCACAAGACGATGTGTCGCGCACAAAATCCAGGTCTGTGGCCCCAAGGTCAAGGTCACACTTAGAAATCAAAGGTAGAATCGTGTCCAGTCAATAACTTGTGCATGCCGGGACGGATTTTCAAATAACTTGGCACAAGTGCTCACCATAACCAAACGACGTGTCGTGCACAAAATCCAGGTCCATGGCTCCAAGGCCAAGGTCATACTTAGACCCACTTCGGGGGCATTTATCACTTACAGTGATATTTCTTGTTTTTATTTTTTAAATTTGTATGTGGATAATGTTTACACCTTTTTCTTAGTGATTCCATGTTGTTTGGAAGCGTTTGAAAAATAAATTGCAGTTTGAGAATGATGCAACACTACCGTAAATATTTGCGTAATTTCAGCTACCTGACCTGACCTCTGTACAAACCAGTGTGGACGCCATCAAAGACCAAAATCTCACCGGTATTGCCTTGGCTGTGAGTGATGTTGTCTCCTAATTATTGTTTTACATAAATGCACGATGAGTCAAGTGTAACTTCCACATCTATGTATCCTATGTATTTTCTTTATCTATATATATTTTATGGAACTGTATATTTATCTCCTGCATATAGTGTTAGACAAAACACATACCAAGTATTAAACAATAGAATACATTGTTATCTATAAAGAGGATCTTACATGAGTACTCTTTCATTATTGCATTTATTAAACGAGTTGGCAAAATATATAATGCGAGGCTCTTGTAGAGCATTATATCATTTTGCTCACGAGTTTAATAAATTCAATAATGAATGAGAACGAATGTTAGATTCTATTTATCACGTAACTCACATATCGACTTTTATTGCATTTTTCCTGTCGTTTTAACACGCGAAACCGTGGATCATAGTCATTACCGATTTTTTTTTACAGCGCATACTAGGCTTATTTGCATACTTATATAACTAGTGGTATATCGAAACTATAGAATGGTGTTATTCCACTCCCACACCGTAAGTTATGTGATGATATAATTTACTAAACTGAGTTTCCATGATACACTAAGCCGCAAATTTAATTCTTATAAACCCATCAGTATCCGGAATCATTGTTTGTTTGTGGAACCACAAGAAAAACTTAATATCTCACTGTACCGTTTAACAGGCCAAATCAGCTATAGACGATGTGTCAACTACAGTGAACCAGAACACAGCATCTATCAAGTCAAGTAAGCACCTCCTATTAAGAGACAGTAAAATAAGTCATTGAATGTGTATGGCAAAATATTATTTGGAACGAGTTGTTTTAGCAAAGAACGATATTAAGACAAGTAACAACCGGTTAAACCTTTTTTTATATTTCGACAAGTAGTTATCGTTTTATGCAAAAACCCATCTCATGACAAGGCAGAACACATACCTAAACAGAAAACAGTATTATACCAGGACTCCATGTATGGTGGAATCCTGATTATGTAATGTCTTCGGAGTATGGAACATAGGAGTCAAGAATATGCTAGAAAAGACAAGTGAGAAATGTAATATGATGAACAACATCTCTTGTTTTAGTTGTATAAAACAAATCAAATTACAAAGTACTGCATATGGTCAGTTTAAAATAAATGCCCATCTGTCCTTCCAGCTGATTATGTAAATTATTGTTTTAATTGTCAGCGATCAATGATACAATGGGCGGATTTGCTGCTACCATAGAGACGATGGCTGATTCGGTGATTGACACGCTAAATAATGTAAGTGGACTCTTAAATGTTATTGATCGCTTTAGTAGTGTAACATGGACGATACTCTATTTAGATACACCTTTCGAATGCTATAAGCAATATACATTAACACCTAAAGGAAAACGTCAACACATGAAAGTAAGCAAACACATAACTAAAGGCTTTCTAATTGTAAGTGAGTACTAAATTTCGTGGATTTATCATTCAGAAAGAACAGAAGATTGACATGTACAGAGTACACCATCATTCAGGTGAACATAAATACATGTTAATGACCACGTGATATTAACACATACACATACACATACGTACGCACGCACGCACGCACGCACGCACGGGCATAGGATGAACTATGTAATATTGTGATTACTAGATATACGTAGCAGTAATGCAGATTTTATACGGGCGAAGCCCGGACGCGGCCTTTGCGAAGCCCTCTTGAAGTAACGCGAGTATGAAAACTTACTTGTTTTCCCACATACTATGCGATATTTATTTTTCGTCATGTTTCGCGCCGCCATTTTCAATCCGTAGGCTGGACAGCAGACGTCAAATGAAGGGCAAAGTTTTAGGTAGGCAAAGTGGAAGACCAGTCAATTTCGAACGTTTATTTTTTTCTATTTTTTGTTTACGGTTAAATTGAATTTTAAGCGTAAGTGAAACGTTTAATTTCAGAAATATAACATTATATAAATACCTACCGTAAAAAAAGAGAGTAGTTATCGAAATAAAGTAGAATTTGATCGCATGGGGGGTCACGTGGTCACAAACGCATAAAGTGATGACGTCAAACATCGGGTGATACTATTCCCCGGTAGATTCCCGGTTATTTTGCGGTTGAAAAGGGATGGCAAGTTTGTTGATGTTTCTGATGGTTTAATGCTTTATTTATGTATTCCATTTTGGAAGAAAGGAATAGTGTAATTAAGTCCTGAATATTGGTTTCAAGTTCAAGCTCTTGATGTCTACTAATATATAATATAAGGTAAAGGTAAATAGTGTTTAAACGTGAATGTTTTACAAAATAATGTATGAACAACAATATTTATTTTTCTCAGGATTTGGCTTCAAAAGTGGGCCACACTTATTTGTAAGACCACAAAGTTGCCCGACACACTAGGGGTTTCCGGAGGCATTCCAGTAACATCTAACATTGTTGGCTTGTAATCGTAGTAATAGTATTAACTAGGACCATATACCCCATATTCTGTTCTACTTTGACTAATTGTGGTCAGTTTTTAAGACATGTCCTTTTTTTCCATTTCTTTTTCCTCCTGATAAGCTTTCAGGGAATTGCTCATAATGTTGTAGTAATTTCTGACTAGGCTTCCACTGAAAGCATTCTAGGTAAGAGGTTTGTAATGTTTGGCTTGCTTTCTGTCCTTAATTCTTCTCTGAACACTGTTGTGCTTCTATTGCATTACAATTACATTGTCAGATGAATATGTAATGCACTGCTCCCATGATATATCCTTAACCTTATCCTGCATAACTCTGTCAAGCGTTTCAAAAGCAGATGCTGATTTTTCTTTGCTTTTCATGTGTAATTATAGCCTATATTGGTAGACAATTATTTAATCAAAATATTTAGAAAATAGTTGCTCATGTTCTCCGGATGATATTTTACCAATGTGTCTAATCAAAATAACAGCGGCACAAATTAGCACTCGCCCAGTCGCCATTGGCGAGTAAAAAATGGTTTGGGCGACCAAAACTTGACTTTCACACGCCCATGTGGTGACCAAAAATATTCAATAAAAAAAAAACAACGGAAAATGGGTAATCATTCAACACAAGCATTTATTAATAAGTTATTACACCACAGATTTTGCTTTGGTCCCGTGAACTACGTACTTCTGGCCGAAATAGACAAACCCTTAACAAAATAATAACGAAATTATAATCAAACCCAGATCAAATGTATCATTACTCGTAACTGCCATCTTTGGCAATGGCATACCACTGAGATTTACCCTTCTGCATTAATCATTCAAACATTCTTCAACACTCGTAGAAGCAATTGAACCATTCTTATGTGTGTAGCTTGTGTTCGTCTCAAGTGATACTTTAGATTTTGAAAACATTTTGCAGAAATGGGGACCAGCATGTCAGATTACTAATTGTGACTGGCATTGAGTTATGTTCTACCACAAATTAATAGCATTACATATTTGGATGTGGGTGACAAGACAGTCGCGAAACTTTCATTTATTATTGACAATTTATTATTGACACTAAATATATTTAAATTAATTAATATGTTTACATATTTGGAGGTGGAACAGTGGCTAACCTTTACTTTATCTAGTGAATATAAGGACTTTGGTATGTCAAAAAGCACCCAAAGACGTCAAATAAATGAGACTAAGTATTATGGTAACCCTGCATCACATCGTTTAGATTAATCCGAGCCTTCTCTGACCTTACCAGCCCTTTTTACGATTTTTGATATTTTATCTGGCTGTGTACGATCAGAGGAACTCCTATAGTAAAAACAAGGGGATCTCCTCTCCCGCGAGGGAGAGGAACTACCCTCTTGGTTTTAAATCAATATATCTATGTAAGTATTCATTGGATTAACATTTCAAGCATATAAACCGATTACCAATATATTTATTTACCTATATGAACCGAATTATTTGTTTTATTAACCTTAATAATGTTGTAACGGTCAACCGTTTCAGGCGAAGTTAAAAAATATTAAGTTTCCAACATTTGTTGTTATTCAGGTCAAATGTCACGTGATCGTGACCGGTGCGCCGATAAATATTTCCCGCAAAATTCAAAAAAAAATCAAAATTGCGACCAACTTTTCCTTTTGGCACTAGCAATACTTTGAACAACATTCAATTGTTTATCTTTAAAGTTTAGACCCTAATTATGCTCCGAGAAGAGTTCGTTCCACTCCAAAAATCCCTCGATGCTGTCAGTTGATAGTGGACTTATTTGATGAGGGAATATGAATGCCATTACCTCTCTTGAGAATATCACGTGAATTTAATTAATATGCAAAATGACAATATGGCGGATATAGTAAATAAAAGTGTACTTCAAAACATAAATGTTTTATTGTGTCACTACCATCGATAAAGGTGCAGTTTTATCATTGCAACTTGGTATAATAAACATTAATTGATCGATCTGTTGAGCTAAATTATCGTAAAAAATCGACCCGACACCGCAAACATCGTTGAAAGTGCATGACTGTGCGCTTTTAGTAATCCCCCGGTTTTCACTATAGGAGTTCCTCTGACCCTATAAAGCCGCAAAAAAAACATAATTTAAAAAAAAGGCTTTTAGGGTCAGAGAAGGCTCGGATTACGTTTATATCTATTTTAAAATAGTTAGCTTCGCCCGTCTTGAGGCTTTGCCTTGTTCATATTATATTTAGCAAAATCAAAATGAGTACTCCGGCCGATAAAAGGCTCTTGGTATTGTTTAACCACTCATAGGAAATGTTGTCTGCTTTTTAATTTAGTCTTTTGGCTGTTACTTGTGATATGCAGGCTTCATAATCGCTGCTCCTAACTAAATTACATTTTGTTTATTTCGCTGTTCGAGGCATAGTATTTTGTTAGATACTGGGACCATACGCCGCTGGACATGGGGAATGAATATCTCTATTTCCACCGTCATATCCATGCCATCTTCGGGATGTTTAAAATTATGTACTATTGATTTTTATGAATATTGAGTTCTGCTCAACCCGGGGCTAGAGGGCGTGAGCGGTAGCTAGCATATTTCACTACCGTTCATGAACATTCTCAATCAAACCGAGACTGTAATATTGTGAATGTGTCGTGTTCGGCCGTTTCCAAAGGTCCATTATCATACTCTTTTGTCTATTTACAGACTGTAGTAACTCAATGAATTTAAAAGTACTTGGCCTGTTGTAATAATATCGTTTAATATATTTTTTACTTACATCAAAATAAAATGAACATTTTAATATAAAATGGTATTATTCTTCCGTATCATTAGTATTTATTTACAAAATGGCAGGAACGCTAAAAAAAGGAGTAAGATAGCAGATAACATTGTCAGATAGCTCTAAATAATGCCAATACACGTTTAATGTAGGAAATTGTATACTTGTCTACTTATTATAGTAGTTATTATTGACATAATTATAAACAATGTAAACGGACGCTCAATAACTAAACAAAAATGGCTCTAAAAAGGAGTATGATAATGGACCATTGGAAACGGCCGAGGACCACACACACGAAATAAGGCAGTCTCGGTTTGATTGAGACTGTTCATGAGCGGTAGTGAAATATGCTAGTTACCGTTCAGGCCCTCTAGCCCAAGGTTGAGCAGACCTCAATATTCATATAAATCAACAGTACAGAATTTTAACCATCCCGAAGATGGCAAGCATATGGCGGTGGATATAGCAATATTTGTATCTTTATTGTAAGTAATGAAAGTAAAGTATGTAAATGATAAACCAAATGTATGTAAACGTTCAATACAGTTCAAACTCACCATACTGTAACTTACTGATTCATGTGAATTCAAACGTATGTAAATACAGATTATTAAACAAGAGTATGAGAGTGGACCTTTGGAACACGATACATACGAAACATTGCAAAATGAATTACAGTATCCGAGAATGATTAGTCAAGGCAGTCCACTCCAGGAGATAAAGTGTTTCTACTTATATGGACATGTTTGTAGACATTGCATTGAAATAGTAAATAGGCTGACAATAGCAAATTGGCGACTGTTGAGTAAGAGGTAACCAGTATTAGTATACCTCACATCAGGGACCTTAAATATATAACGACTCCGCTCACATAAAACGCCCATGCTAAATCCCCATAGAGAACAATGTGTAATTTCTTACTAACTCACGCGAGAGTGATAGTATAGGATGCTAGTAACTCGGTGGATGATATTTAAAAAAGTATCACAGGCGCAGCTTTGATGCGCGTTTGAGTCCGTACTGTTTCAGTGATGTCATCGACTCGGTATGGTGAAATGCTACTTCATTTGCTTCTGTTTTCTTACATAATTTTTGATTCGGTGGTTCCACTACTCCAGCCGATGAAAGGCTCTGGGTATTGTTTAACCACTCATAGGATATGTTGTCTGCCTTTTAATTTAGTCTTTTGGCTGTTACTTGTGATATGCAGGCTTCATAACCGCTGCTCCCAACTAAATTCCATTTGGTTTATTTCGCTGTTCGGGGCATAGTAATTTGTTAGATACTGGGACCATACGCCGCTGGACATGGGGGGAGGAAAATCTCTATGTTCACCGCCACATGCATGCCATCTTCGGGATGGTTAAAATTATGTACTATTGATTTTATGAATTTTGAGTTCCTGCTTAACCCGTGGCTAGAGGGCATGAGCGGTAGATAGCATATTTCAGTACCGTTCATGAACAGTCTCAATCAAACCGAGACTGCACTATTTCGTGTGTCGTGTTCGGCCGTTTAGAAAGGTCCATTATCATACTCTTTTAATTCACAACTTCAAAAGTATTGTACCGATTTTAATAAACTGCCACTCATTCTCTTCGTTACGTTATCTCCATTCCAACGTTTTAAATTGCATATATACTCTATGAAAAATGTTGTTCTTGAAAAAAACAACGGCAAAGTGAAATCTGTACTGAAAATGAACTTTGTTTTGGCCCGAGCGGATTTAGGTACATGTATAATAAAATAAATATCCCATTCATGAGAGCGTGATAGTAAGAATGTTCACCCTGGGGCATAATCATATCCTCAGGATGAACATTCTTACTATCACCCTCTCATGATGTGATAGTTTTATACTGTTCGCCAATGCATCAGATGTCAAACTTGGAAAAGGGTGAAATAATTATCAAAATCGGATGATAAACAAAGAAGATATGATCATTTGAAAGTTATGTTGAAACGGATATGGAAGCCGCCATTTTGAGAGCTATGACATCACAGTATTGAATGACCATACATGGAATATGTATAAATATGAAAAATAACTGATGTATAGCGAAACAAATGAAAACTGTATGAAAACTTAAATGGCGATAATGTTTTATATGAGCAGTAAAGGATTTTGCATTTATTTGCATTGCTTTTCTTTTCTTTAAATTATATTTATCCATATTATATGTACGATAATTTGGAACTATGACGACATAGTTCTCAAAATGGCGGCTCCTATATTTGTTTAGATATTTTTTTGTTTATCTTCCGATGTTGATAATTCTTTCACATTTCCCAAAAAATTGTCAGAACTCTCAATAATAGAGCTTGTTTGGGTGTGTCGCTACATTTCCTTTAAAGCAATGTGTCTTGCCAAAAAACCCACCGCAGAACCCAGTGGAGCCGGTGAGGTTAGAACCAGCGATCTCCAGACTCAGAGTATACCGTGCTATCTACTGGATCACCACGAACCCCTTCAAAACAAGTAAAAATTCGTGGCGACGCCTATTTTGTAAAGCTTTAACATGCATATATCCAAGTATACCGACACATACACCGTTTATAATGATGCATTAAAAAAGTTAAAACATATAACCATAAAACTGAGGAAAATGGTCCTTTAGAATTCACAGCACCCAAACGAAATGGCACCGTAGATCCGCGCTGTATCACAAACAACGTAGATCCGCGATGTGTCACAAACAACGTAGATCCGCGCTGTACCACAAACAATGTAGATCCGCGCTGTACCACAAACATCGTAGATCCGCGCTGTACCACAAACAACGTAGATCCGCGCTCTACCACAAACAACGCAGATCCGCACTGTACCACAAACAACGTAGGTCCGCGCTGTACCACAAACAAAATTATTGTTTACAATTGAACGACAAACCGTGATGTATTATAGATAATTCACCGTAAACGATGTTCTATTTCTATTCTAATACCCCTAAAATGTGAAAATAACGCACACATCTGAAATCTTTCGCATTGCTTTGCTTACTCTCCTAACGTTGCATACGTTACAATGCGGAACGCGCAATGCGCAATGCTTATTCTCCTAACGTTGCAAAAATTACAGTGATATGTCGTTCAATATAACGAGATATTTTAAACTAGGCTATATAGTGCGGGTGTATTAGAATTAACCATAAAATGAAAAAAAAAATACACAAGAGTGGCGAAGACAGTGTTACCGACTTGGAACGATCAGTGGGCAATATAGCCCACCTGTTAGCTTAAATGATCACAATTATTTTATGTAAATTACTGATTGATTGAATGATTCATTCTTTTTTTTGCAATAGAGAGCATTCCAACAATACAATACTTGACCGGAGACCTTATATTACTGATACAAGTGTCTGCATCTTGTAGCTTTCAAGGCATACACGTTGTAACTATTAACCCGCTACATATATATAACGGACTTTGAATTAAGACCATTCCATTTATGTGACAAAGGCCAGACATTGTAAACCCTGATAAGCCTGTGAGTTTACTCGCAGGCTTATATGGGTTTACAATTGACGCAAAGGCTATTATAGTCGTAAGGGTTAACTTGGTAACTTCTCTTTGCTGTCATATCATATTAGCGTTCCAAATAACTTCTGATGTCTCCTCTGTATTCCACAATATTAACGTTCCAAATATGTTTGCATTCGCTGTCGTCTCTTCTTTTTAATTTATAAACTTATCTTTCCCTTCCATGTTGGATAACCCATGTTGTTTCTTCTCATGATTTAGATTAGTTATATAGCATTGTATTGTTGAGTCGGAATATTATCCATGTTTTATTTTGATTTTGATTTTCTGATAAAGTTAAACGTTTCCTTTCAGACGGTAGACACCTCTGGTATGAAGAGTGACATTGGATCTTCCTTCGCAATGTTGGCAAACTACGATGGCTACAGGTCAGCTTATAGTATTGTTCCGGTAAAATGAAATAAATGTCTTTAAAAATGTAGTATTAATTATATTCGTTAAGAAATCCAATATTTGTATTTTCATAAATGAAAATACAAATATTGGATTTCTTAACGAATATAATTAATACTACATAAATGAAAATACAAATATTGGATTTCTTAACGAATATAATTAATACTACATTTTTAAAGACATTTATTTCATTTTACCGGAACAATACTATGTAAAACTTACAAACACAAATACCTTTACTGAACTTTTTTTTATACAAATATATTTAATTTTCGAATATAAAAGCAATGTCCCGTTTTATTGTGTTGGCAGTAGGGTAAGTGTGAGTTTTGGTGCACCCTAGAACCTGGTTTAAACCCCCAGCGGCCTTTTTTGCCACTAACCGTTCCAATGCGGTGTCCCTATTGTAAACCCTTTTGTGTTTTTGAAGTGTTATTTGACCTTTTATTCATCTTTAAATTTGTTCTATGTTGTGGTTGACTGTCGTCCTTGAATGCTGCTTTTCCTGTTCGATTATTTTCATATCTATATTTAACGAAAATAGCAACGGATTACATGTCACACCAGCATGTTTGATATTTAGTTCTATAACATATCCTACATACATAAATACATTATATACCAATGGTCCAAACGTACACTATGAGGTCTAAGACAAGAGCATACACCGGTATAAGTAGGACATTACTGATAACAAGTATGACTTTCAACAAACCTTCGTCTATTGTTTACAGAAATTATATTACATTCTGACTGAACTGGTAATCCTTTTTGGCGAAATATATACCTTGATTAGCTTATCAAACACATCATTTAACAGATGGAATATTCTTTTTTTAATTCACCTTCTATTTCGTAAAACATAATCGTAACAATCGAGCCCATCCGTTATATAATCTAGTTAAAACATGTTTAATTTGATGGTGGCTTGTGATTAAGAAAGAAGACCACCGTCAGTTGTGTAAATGTCTTAAGTTCTATGAACAGATCATTAATAAACAAGGCATTTAAAGTATTCTACAGTGTATATAAAACGAATGTCCTTTCTCTGAATATTTCAATAACAGAATATATAAATCAATGGTTCTGTTTCAGGGTTTATTTTGGTTACGGACTGACGGGCCTGTTTCTGTTTCAGGGTTTATTTTGGTTACGGACTGACGGGCCTGTTTACTGTAATGGTATTGATGACATTGCTGGGAATATGTTGCGGCTGTTTTGGACAAGACAGCGAGAAACTGCCAACGGAAAGAAGTGCAATGTCAAACTGTGGAGGCCGCCTGCTTATTATGTAGGTTCTTTATTTACCATGGTACAGGAATAATTAGACATGCCAACGTATAATTTAATACAGCTAAGAAAGGCGCTCTGACAAACCGTCGCGCGATTTTCTTGTTTTGTAAGTTACGTAATTAGTAGAATATAGCTGTGAGAATCATAACGCTTATGGTCCTACCATAGAGCGACGCCTCCTCTGGTTCAGACAATTGGTAGATGACGGAAACTTAGCTCCGTCCACTCGTTTTTTGAGCCTCTACGCTAGCTCCGAAATTAGCGGAGCTCACTGCTGCACATAGGCACTGTCACTGCTACAAATACACACCGTCGTAATATGTCTGAAAGTCTGCTCAAAGCGGTGTTAAAGTTCCATGCAAAATAATCGCATCTACACTGAACGACTTTAAAAACGCAACAGGGAAATAAACTAAGATAACTGACATATTTCAATAGAAATTAAATTTTAATTTCATCTGTTCTATTTAATCATATCTACAGTTGAATTGCTGAAAATTTTATTCAAATTAATCAAAATTAAACTTGTTATTTTTAAAATATAACAGTACTACCCCCAAAAACAAGAGTCACAATATCCATCATTAGCGGCAATGCAAGCCTGACATCTCCTACGCATATTGGGATATACCGGGTATTAGTTTTGTGACTTTTGCTTTTGGGGGTCGTACTGTTATGCTCTGAATTTAACAAGTTTATTGTTGATCAATTTGAATGAAATTTCAGCAAATCAACTGTAGATATTGTTAAACAGAATAGATGAAATTAAAATTTAATTTCTTTTGAAATATGTCAGTTATCTCCGTTTGTTTCCCTGTTGCGTTTTTAAAATCGTTCAGTGTACATGCAATGTTTGTTAGATATGCTCCAAACAATATATCAAATTTATTTTCCTTATCATTTCGAGCCGATGGACGGTGTTTCTCCTTTACCAACAGAGTATAAATTAATTATGATAGACAATGGATTTCAAAAGCACCTGTAGACTGCTTAATAATTTCATTTATATCTGTAGTTTATCTCATTTATTACATCTGCCACTGATATATCCCCTACTGCCTTTGTAGCCCAGTACTCCTGATGTTTGTCGTCGGATCACTCCTGATGCTGCTGACAACGTTGACCTTTATGGTTGGTGGTAATATGGAGAAACTGTGTCAACCAATGATAGATTTGACTATCTTTAGTGAGGTATGAACAAAAGTCATTGCTGTGCATGTTTTGTTATGAAGTTCGTTTTATCAATGTAATTCTTGTATTGGACGAAAGTCGATCATTCTCTTTATTTGCCAAGTAGTCTACTTTGTCTATCTTAAACCATCATCGCCTGCATTGACAAAATGTCACAAGGTGACCATCGTTTATTTTATCAATATTTTCATAAACGGGCTTTGGACATACTGACGATAGAAAATGAAGTAATGTTCATTTAAATACGTTTAACAAATATTTATTATAAACTGAAGTGAATTGTTTAAAAACATATCAAGTTACCGTTTACACAAACTACAATTTCCTCAATACTCATCTGTTTCAGTTTGTTGATAAAGGCGCCATCGGTGGATTAAGTCTTGGTATGCTCTTATATGGAAACGACTCTTCCGACATCGGCATATATGGTCTACTGCTGTAAGACAATTTCCTCGTTTTGTTAATTGTATTTATTTTACATCGAGTGCGATTCAGGTTCTTGCAACTTATATCAATCGCTCTCGGTCAGAACAAAACAGAACAGAACATATATTTATTTAACTTGTAAATACGTACATCGTTATATATATGTCGCGGTTTATGGATATCGAACAGGTAGATCGATGTTGCATTGTCCGGTTAGCTCAGTCGGTAGAGCATCGGAACGGTAGTTCGAAGGTCCCCTGATCGAGCCCTGGTATGGCTGTGGCTGCAGATTATTCTAGCCCTGTAACATTTGGCGCCCAACGGTACTGAGTAAACTCCGAGAAACATTCGAAATGATTCTCTGTACCCATGGAAATTCGAGGACTAATTTCAGTCTGTAGGGGGAGTGTGTCGCGGTTTATGGATATCTAAAGGTAGATTGATGTTGCACTGTCCGGCTAACCCATCAGAACGGTAGTCCAAAGGTCCCGGGTTCGAGCCCCGGTCATTTATAATAAGTCAAGTGATTTTAGACGAAAGTACATTTGCTGTGGTAAGCAATATTAATATTAAATAACTGATACATGAGGATTAAACTACAGAAGAGGTAAACATTAATTAATCAAGATTGTATTCCTTACAGCTAAAGCTGTACTAATATATTTGCTAACTTTATAACAATATTTTTATCCTGTGTCTGCAGTAATTCTGAAAATTTAAACATACTAGGTCTATTATAATAATATGTTTTAATATAAATTGTCCGGATTCCTGTGTAACAAGGACAAATCAAAATAAAATGGTATTCATTTTTCAATCAATACTGTGACAGCATTGACAATATCGTTAATTTCTAGGTATTATATTACGAGAGTATCTACCAGTCTGTATTCTTAACGAATGTGCTGATATTTTGAATTTTGTTAAATATGGTCTGAGATTACATGGTAAAATATCAAGGTATGATTCATAATTAATTACAATTATTATATAATTCAAGTACACCACTTGATTCCATATCTACAAACCATCGTTGTATATAGTATTTAGCATTAACATAATTTGGGTCATTCCAGACATTTGTAAAACCACATTCGTTTAACATATGTTTTACATTCGATGCCCAGTTTGTTATATTTTGTATTATATAATTGTACAAGTGTATTGATATTTATTGTATTATTGCAATAGTGCTTGAACCTAATAAATTGATTTTAAACTTAAACATGTACCCATGATATGGTAACTGATGACATTTGTCGATGCAATACTTATAATATATCATATAAACTTTAGTAGAAAATAAGGTAAACTTTATATTTTAACATGCATGGTAATGTCAGAACATTTAATAAAAGTATTTAATCACAATTTGAACAATGTTCGTCTGAAATGACTTGCTAGTCTGAAATGATATGATATGAGATATGATATGATATGATATGATATGATAAATGATAAATGATATGATATGATATGATATGATATGATATGATATGATATAATATGATATGATATATACTATGATATGATATGATATGATATGATATGATATGATATAATATGATATAATATGATATGATATATACTATGATATGATATGATATGATATGATATAACGATTGCAACCACTATATGTACCATACTTCAGCGGATGTCGCGCTAATCAAGCTCCCTTTAAGTTACTGGGACTGGACAGGCTGTTACCGTTGGAAACTTATCTCAATCATTCACAGGTACACTTTCTTATTATGTCTTGTTTAAACCCTGTCTCACTCTTACTTTTAATTATATAACATATTCCATGTACTGGTTGTTTAATACGTGGATTTGGACTGCTCTGTTCTGTGTATGCCACACATCATTGTCGAATTTTAAATTTATAATTTTATAATAAATCGTTTCTAACAAAAATTGTATAGCCTATAAATATATGTAAAATTTCCAGAAAATGTTTTATAACCGATATTTAATGCATCATTTTGAAAGCAAACACATTTTTTCTTATATCTACCATAGATACTGAGTGTAAGAAAGCAAACACATTTTTTCTTATATCTACCATAGATACTGAGTGTAAGAAAGCAAACACATTTTTTCTTATATCTATCATAGATACTGAGTGTAAGAAAGCAAACACATTTTTTCTTATATCTACCATAGATACTGAGTGTAAGAAAGCAAAAGGCCGACTTGGAGTAATACATGTACTGTAACCAAACTGGAATTAATGTACTATAGGAAAGCGTCTACCAAACTTGGGTCAAAGTATTGACGAGCTGTCCATTTGTGTTCAGAGTGTATTAGCATTGAGTGTGTCATTTTAGCAATGTCATTATTTATTTCGATTTTGTGTCTGTTTGGCATCTTCTCTTTTTCTTATATTAGGTCCGTGTTTTTAATTGTGTCTTTCATTTTATGTAATCTGAGAATTGTTTAATATTGTGGCATTACGTGTCAAAATAGTATATTCTATTTGGCTTATTTTCAGTAAATATTAAAATAAGCCAAATAGAATTTAAAAACATTTAAAAACGCAACATTTTTAATTTTCGATTATGTTTAGTCCGCTCGTTTTGTGTTCAAATCAAGATTGTATTATATGCTATTATAATTTAAGTCTCTTGTCCCAAAGGTTAACATACGGCGATAAACAGGTGCATAATATGTACTTCTTTCAGTTAAAACACATTTTACACGAGGATTTTAACATCTCTTGATATTCAAAAACAACAAGCGTTGCGTTTTCGAATGTACTGAGTATATGAAATATGTTGTTTGCTGCTGTCTTTTTCACTCTATCTTCATTGTTCTGTAAGCTCGAGTTTATTATATGTTGTATCTGTGCTTTAATTGTGTTTTTGTTCTATTTATGTAATGTTTTCGTCTACAGTAATTTTGTCTCTAATTATTTTATTTTGTGTTATATTACTATATTATTCCGTTGATTTTTACATTATGCCTTATAAGTCTTTACGTATTGTTGATATCATTTGTGTAATGTTTATGTCAATATGTTTTCATTTTAAAGTTGCATTTCATCCTCAGTACACGGGCAATCTGTCCAATCAGCTATCAGGAATGACGTCAATAGACTTGTCGAGCTTCTCTATACTGACGCCAGATATGAAGACCAGTTTAACAGACTTGCAGAGCTCTGGACTCACCGACATTGACTTCGCAGCAATAAACAGCACGGTCAGTAGCACGATTATTAGAATGTAATACTCCTACAACGTCCTAAATAAACACATGTAATACTCCTACAACGTCCTATATAAACACATGTAATACTCCTACAACATCCTAAATAAACACATGTAATACTCCTACAACGTCCTATATAAACACATGTAATAATCCTACAACGTCCTAAATAAACACATGTAATACTCCTACAACGTCCTAAATAAACATATGTAATACTCCTACAACGTCCTAAATAAACACCTGTAATACTCCTACAACGTCCTAAATAAACACATGTAATACTCCTACAACGTCCTAAATAAACACATTTAATACTCCTACAACGTCCTAAATAATCACATGTAATACTCCTACAACGTCCTATATAGACACATGTAATACTCCTACAACGTCCTAAATAAACACATGTAATACTCCTACAACGTCCTAAATAAACACATGTAATACTCCTACAACGTCTTATATAAACACATGTAATAATCCTACAACGTCCTAAATAAACACATTTAATACTCCTACAACGTCCTAAATAAACGCATGTAATACTCCTACAACGTCCTAAATAAACACATGTAATACTCCTACAACGTCCTATATAAACACATGTAATAATCCTACAACGTCCTAAATAAACACATGTAATACTCCTACAACGTTCTAAATAAACATATGTAATACTCCTACAACGTCCTAAATAAACACATTTAATACTCCTACAACGTCCTAAATAAACACATGTAATACTCCTACAACGTCCTAAATAAACACATTTAATACTCTACAACGTCCTATATAAACACATTTAATACTCCTACAACGTCCTACAGCGTCCTAAATAAACACATGTAATACTCCTACAACGTCCTAAATAAACACATGTAATAATCCTACAACGTCCTAAATAAACACATGTAATACTCCTACAACGTCCTAAATAAAAACATTTAATACTCCTACAACGTCCTATATAAACACATTTAATACTCCTACAACGTCCTAAATAACACATGTAATACTCCTACAACGTCCTAAATAAACACATGTAATACTCCTACAACGTCCTAAATAAACACATTTAATACTCCTACAACGTCCTAAATAAAAACATGTAATACTCCTACAACGTCCTAAATAAACACATGTAATAATCCTACAACGTCCTACATAAACACATGTAATACTCCTACAGCGTCCTAACTAAACACATTTAATACTCCTACAACGTCCTATATAAACACATGTAATAATCCTAAAACGTCCTAAATAAACACATGTAATACTCCTACAGCGTCCTAAAAAAAACATGTAATACTCCTACAACGTCCTAAATAAACACATGTAATACTCCTACAACGTCCTAAATAAACATATGTAATACACCTACAGCGTCCTAAATAAACACATGTAATACTCCTACAACGTCCTAAATAAACACTTGTAATACTCCTACAACGTCCTAAATAAAACATGTATACTCCTACAACGTCCTAAATAAACACATGTAATACTCCTACAACGTCCTAAATAAACACATGTAATACTCCTACAGCGTCCTAAATAAACACATGTAATACTCCTACAACGTCCTAAATAAACACATGTAATACTCCTACAACGTCCTAAATAAACACATTTAATACTCCTACAACGTCCTATATAAACACATGTAATAATCCTACAACGTCCTAAATAAACACATGTAATACTCCTACAACGTCCTAAATAAACACATTTAATACTCCTACAACGTCCTATATAAACACATGTAATAATCCTACAACGTCCTAAATAAACACATGTAATACTCCTACAACGTCCTAAATAAAAACATGTAATACTCCTACAACGTCCTAAATAAACACATGTAATACTCCTACAACGTCCTAAATAAACACATTTAATACTCCTACAGCGTCCTATATAAAACATGTAATACTCCTACAACGTCCTAAATAAACACATGTAATACTCCTACACGTCCTAAATAAACACATGTAATACTCCTACAACGTCCTAAATAAAAACATGTAATACTCCTACAACGTCCTAAATAAACACATGTAATAATCCTACAACGTCCTATATAAACACATGTAATACTCCTACAACGTCCTAGATAAACACATGTAATACTCCTACAACGTCCTAAATAAACACATGTAATACTCCTACACGTCCTAGATAAACACATGTAATACTCTACAACGTCCTAAATAAACACATGTAATACTCCTACAACGTCCTAGATAAACACATGTAATACTCCTACAACGTCCTAAATAAACACATTTAATACTCCTACAACGTCCTAAATAAACACATGTAATACTCCTACAACGTCCTAGATAAACACATGTAATACTCCTACAACGTCCTAGATAAAAACATGTAATACTCCTACAACGTCCTAAACAAACACATGTAATACTCCTACAACGTCCTAAATAAACACATGTAATACTCCTACAACGTCCTAAATAAACACATGTAATACTCCTACAACGTCCTAGATAAACACATGTAATACTCCTACAACGTCCTAAATAAACACATGTAATACTCCTACAACGTCCTAAATAAACACATGTAATACTCCTACAACGTCCTAAATAAACACATGTAATACTCCTACAACGTCCTAAATAAACACATGTTATACTCCTACAACGTCCTAAATAAACACATGTAATACTCCTACAACGTCCTATATAAACACATGTAATACTCCTACAACGTCCTAACTAAACACATTTAATACTCCTACAACGTCCTAAATGAACATATTAATACCTACAACGTCTATTTAATACTCCTACAACGTCCTAAATAAACACATTTAATATTCCTACAACGTCCTAAATAACACATTTAATACTCCTACAACGTCCTAAATAAACACATTTAATACTCCTACAACGTCCTAAATAAACACATGTAATACTCTACAACGTCCTAAATAAACACATTTAATACTCCTACAACGTCCTAAATAAACACATGTAATACTCCTACAACGTCCTACAACGTCGTAAATAAACACATGTAATACTCCTACAACGTCCTAAATAAACACATTTAATACTCCTACAACGTCCTAAATAAACACATTTAATACTCCTACAACGTCCTATATAAACACATGTAATACTCCTACAACGTCCCTACAACGTCCTAAATAAACACATGTAATACTCCTACAGCGTCCTAAATAAACACATGTAATACTCCTACAACGTCCTAAATAAACATATTTAATACTCCTACAACGTCCTAAATAAACACATTTAATACTCCTACAACGTCCTATATAAACACATGTAATACTCCTACAACGTCCCTAAATAAACACATGTAATACTCCTACAGCGTCCTAAATAAACACATGTAATACTCCTACAACGTCCTACAACGTCCTATATAAACACATGTAATACTCCTACAACGTCCTACAACGTCCTAAATAAACACATGTAATACTCCTACAGCGTCCTATATTAACACATGTAATACTCCTACAGCGTCCTAAATAAACACATGTAATACTCCTACAACGTCCTACAACGTCCTAAATAAACACATGTAATACTCCTACAACGTCATAAATAAACACATTTAATACTCCTACAACGTCCTAAATAAACACATGTAATACTCCTACAACGTCCTAAATAAACACATGTAATACTCCTACAGCGTCCTAAATAAACACATGTAATACTCCTACAGCGTCCTAAATAAACACATGTAATACTCCTACAACGTCCTAAATAAACACATGTTATATTCCTACAACGTAAATAAACACATGTAATACTCCTACAGCGTCCTAAATAAACACATGTAATACTCCTACAACGTCCTACAACGTCCTAAATAAACACATGTAATACTCCTACAACGTCCTACAACGTCCTAAATAAACACATGTAATACTCCTACAACGTCCTAAATAAACACATTTAATACTCCTACAAAGTCCTAAATAAACACATTTAATACTCCTACAACGTCCTAAATAAACACATTTAATACTCCTACAACGTCCTATATTAACACATGTAATACTCCTACAACGTCCTAAATAAACACATTTAATACTCCTACAACGTCCTATATAAACACATGTAATACTCCTACAACGTCCTACAACGTCCTAAATAAACACATGTAATACTCCTACAGCGTCCTAAATAAACACATGTAATACTCCTACAACGTCCTAAATAAACACATTTAATACTCCTACAACGTCCTAAATAAACACATTTAATACTCTACAACGTCCTAAATAAACACATTTAATACTCCTACAACGTCCTATATAAACACATGTATACTCCTACAGCGTCCTAAATAAACACATGTAATACTCCTACAACGTCCTACAACGTCCTATATAAACACATGTAATACTCCTACAACGTCCTACAACGTCCTAAATAAACACATGTAATACTCCTACAGCGTCTATATTAACACATGTAATACTCCTACAGCGTCCTATATTAACACATGTAATACTCCTACAGCGTCCTAAATAAACACATGTAATACTCCTACAACGTCCTACAACGTCCTAAATAAACACATGTAATACTCCTACAACGTCCTAAATAAACACATTTAATACTCCTACAACGTCCTAAATAAACACATGTAATACTCCTACAACGTCCTAAATAAACACATGTAATACTCCTACAGCGTCCTAAATAAACACATGTAATACTCCTACAGCGTCCTAAATAAACACATGTAATACCCTACAGCGTCCTAAATAAACACATGTAATACTCCTACAACGTCCTAAATAAACACATGTAATACTCCTACAGCGTCCTAAATAAACAGCATGTAATACTCCTACAGCGTCCTAAATAAACACATGTAATACTCCTACAACGTCCTACAACGTCCTAAATAAACACATGTAATACTCCTACAACGTCCTACAACGTCCTAAATAAACACATGTAATACTCCTACAACGTCCTATATTAACACATGTAATACTCCTACAACGTCCTAAATAAACACACGTAATACTCCTACAACGTCCTAAATAAACACATGTAATACTCCTACAACGTCCTAAATAAACACTTGTAATACTCCTACAGCGTCCTAAATAAACACATGTAATACTCCTACAACGTCCTATATAAACACATTTAATATTCCTACAACGTCCTAAATAAACACATGTAATACTCCTACAACGTCCTAAATAAACACATGTACCTACAACGTCCTAAATAAACACATGTAATACTCCTACAACGTCCTAAATAAACACATTTAATACTCCTACAACGTCCCTATATAAACACATGTAATACTCCTACAGCGTCCTAATAAACACATGTAATACTCCTACAGCGTCCTAAATAAACACATGTAATACTCTACAACGTCCTACAACGTCCTATATA